>JAHWFO010017332.1:1907-39913 GCA_023313115.1 Rhysida immarginata
TTTATTAACTTTCAAATTATAATTTATAAAGGAGAATTTTCCTGGTTAATTGTTTAATATAATCTCTTCCTCCTTTTCCATTTAAACTTTTTTCTTTTCTAATTTATGTTTAAGAATAACTTTATTTATCACCAAATAACTTTTTATCGGATGGGCCGATTTGGATGATTAATTTTTGTTTAATAGAGCAAGTTTTTCTGGTGGTCCCATAATAAATTAATCCAGATATCTTAGGTAGTTATTATAAAAAATAATTGTTTGCGATTGATTCACATGCATTGCCTCCGGCGATCAGCGTTTCTTGCCAATCCCATAATGGCGGCGCGAAGGCACCACTAGAGGGGTGGTCACTGCCAATCTCTTTCTTCCTTCCTCCGAGATTTGTCTCTGGACTTGACACTGACGCCATATTTAGATTTGAATGCGACCCAGGAAGTGACGTAGGGATACAAAGAATTGATATCCTGGTGGTGAAAATTGTCAAAAGGACGTACAAAGCAATGCGTGCCGTTGTTTGTTTTGGATGAAAACAAATTTATTCGATTTTTTTGAAGCAAGTATTTAATAATTTTTATATAATGATGCCATCTATTTTTAATGGCTCAATTGTTAGACTTTTAAATTTATTTTTAAATTAGTAAAATTAATTGTAATCTGGATGCTCATATAAATCATTTTCAACTGCAGCTTATTTGGATTTCATTATAAAAAAATTGCAAGATACAGTTTTGCAAGTAAATCCATATTATTGACATAACTTATAAATAAAAATGCTATCTAAAATTACAGAAAAGAGAAAAATTTCATTAAATTTTCTGATCTGGAAACCGTACAAAATTATATAAATTCATATATACTTTAGCTTGTTGGGTAAAAAACAAAACATTTAAAATTCCTCCTGCATGACAAGTCCACAACATAATAAATAAAGCGGGAAAAATGATGAACATTTCACAGCACTTTATACGTCCTTTTTACAATTTTCACCACCAGGGTATCATTTCCTAGGCCGCATTTGAATTGCATTAGCTCTACGGGAGTGTCAAGTCCATTGTTAATCGTCCTAGATTAAACAAAATTTTAGGACCCTAGGCCTTTCCGTTCAAATTTTATAGCTTCAATTGTATTTGAGGCCACCAGGGGCCCGAGGCCTATACCAGTCTCCTTGTATATTGTCTATAACTTTTAAGTAACGCACTGTAAAAATATAAAACTTCAAGTTCTTAGGCCTTTTTATTATTCAAATATTAGAGCTTATTTGTGATTTGGGCTTCAGGGCCCCTGTGGAGACCTAAGAGCCTTATACCAGTTTTTCGTGTATATGCTAAATTTTTTAGTCAACTACTATAAGTTAACAAATTTTCAGATTTCTAAGCCTTTTCGTTCAAACATTATAGCTCCGCTTGTGTTCAGGGCCCCTGCCAGAGCCCCAGAGGACTATATAAGTTTTAGTGTATAAGAGCTAAAATTTTAAGTAACACATGATAAATATGCAAGAAATCAGATTTCTGGACTTCCGGTTTAAAAGTTATAGCTTGATTTGTGACTGGGGGCTCAGGGCCCCTGTCGAGACCCAAGAGCCTTATACCAGTTTTTAGTGTATATTAGCTAAATTTTTAAGTAATTTTCTATAAGTAAACAAAATTTCAGATTGCTAGACCTTTTCGTTTAAAAGTTGTAGCTTAGCTTGTGTTTGGGGCCTGTGGGGCTCTGCTGGGGCCTATATTACTTTTTTTGTATATTTGCAATATTTTTTAGTGCCACACTATGAATATACAAAATTTCAGGTTCTTAGGCTTTTCCATTCAAATGTTATAGCTTCAATTGTATTTGGTGCCTCGAGGCCCCTGGCGGGGTTCTAGAGACGTATATCAGCTTCTTTCTATATGGGCTATCTTTTTTAGTACCAAACTAAAAATATATAAAATTTTGGGTTTCTAGACCTTTCCGTTCAAAAATTATAACTTGATTTGTATTTGAGACCTTGGGGTCTTCTGGCGGCCCCCGTAGGCCTAATCACATTTCTTGCATATTTGCTAAATTTTTTTAGTACCACACTATAATATATCAAATTCCAGGTTCCTAGGTCGTTCCATTCAAATGTTATAGCTTCAATTGTATTTGGGGCCTCGGGACCTCCGGCAGGGCCCTAGAGGCTTATATCACTTTTCTTGTATATTGATTTTATTTTTTTAGAACCGCACTACAAATTTACGAAATTTCAGGATTTTTGCCCTCTTTGTTCAAATGATAAAAAAGGAACCATGAAATTCATACAAGTGGCCCCTGAGGGGCCCCGGGCCACCCAAGAGGATTCGCTATATTTTTCGCACCGTCCTCTGTATAGGGCCTACGTGTGTACAAAATTTCAAGCCTCTGGGTCTATCCTTTCAAAAGTTATGGCATCAAAATGTTACGAGCAGTAGCGGGAGGATCCTTTCAAAAGTTATGGCGTGTGACATACATGTTACATACATCTGTACCGTCGTTAATAGGGTTTTAGATGATGCTAAAACCCTAAAAATAAAGTCCAGGTCAAATTTGAACGCCTCTCGTAATTAGAGGTGATATACAAGTCAATGCATGATACTCCTTCCTATTTCTGTTCAAACAAGTTCACGCAGCGCCCTGCGTGCTGATCTATGCTATATGCGACTTAGATATCTAGCCGTTTTTGTTATTTAATTAAACATGCCACTATTTTAAGGTTATTTTCTTCAGACTTAAGGATTACAAATATTTTTTTAGCTTTTAGTAAAAACAGTAAATATGAGGGCGATTCAAAAAGTAACCTTAAAATTTTTTTATTTCGTACAAAACACATGAAAACAAGGAACAAATGGCGTCACTTTCGACATAGTCTCCCTGGCATTCAATACACGTGCGCCATCAATATAACAGGATCTTAGGAAGTCTCAATCTTAAAACCACAATGCCGTGTGTATTTTGGAGTTTTTCCATTGAAACAGTTTCCAACCAGGCGATTCTGTGGATTTGTGCTTTTAGACAGCCAATGATAATTATTCGAAAATGAAACAACGTCGTTAAAACTGAACGATTACGATTAAAAAACATTTCATTATCCAAATATTCATAATTTTTTTTCATCTCCTGGCTCATCCCTTGCATTAACTTCGTTCTCTACTTGCGTATCTTCTGGAGACCTCTTGTAAAACCTACTGTACACTTTTGAAAAATTTTATTTCTTATAATATGAAAATATGTTGAAATAAATTGCTACATTTGCACAGGCCTACCACCAATCATGAAACGGATTGAATTTTTTTTTTTTTCTGTTGGAGGGCTGTGAGTGGGAGGGTCCTTAAAATCTTAAAGGGCAAATGACACTTGAAATCGACTCATGTCTATCGCAGTGACCGGCCTCCTGTGTAAAAATGCTATCTACGCGTTTGGTGGAGCAGCGATCATTATCAAGGACGGCATTAATCATCGTGAGGCGATCACTCCCAACTATGAAGGAATGGAAGCCGTTTCCGTGATTATTAATGACGCTGACGCAGGCGAAATCAAGCTTATCTCATTACATGTATATAACTCGCCTAAACACTAGCTTGGTCCATACGAGCTTGATGAGCTTCTTTCCGGGTCCATTCCAGTAATAATGGCGGGTGACTTAAATGCCAAGCACCACGCATGAAACTCAAAATGCTCCAATCAAAATGGAAACATCTTATATGGATATACCTTAAACTAGATTGACACCTTCGTTGCGGGTTCCCTTGATGACACGGACTACTTTGAATACTCTCCTGTCAGTGATGTGCTGGACAAAGCAGTTCTTAGAGGATTCTTCAAGCACTACAATATATTTACAGTAGACGACTTAACCTCTGACCACCGACTAGTCATGCTTATCTTTCAGGGCTTAAACATTGATGTGAAGATAGGGCTTCGCTCCAAACAGGACTGGAAGCTCTTTAAGGATATTCTTCGAGAACAGAGCATTCCATACAAGGAGGTTATCGACAACGAGGACATCAACACAAATATCAGTGCAATCACTTGTGTTATCAAGGATGCTACTACTTCCAGTACAGCGTTTCGAACACCTCGACCTCCCTCCTTACATCAAGCGCCGTATTCATATAGGAGACTATGGCAACGCAAGCAACACCCTTTTTCAAGACTAAGTACGACAGACTTTCTCGCAAGGTCCAGGAAGAGGTTAAAGTTCTACGAACACAAAGGTGGAACGAAAAACTGAAGTCTTTGTCCGTCCAGGACAACTCGCTCTGGGGTACTGTGAGGGTCTTAAAGGGTAACAGACCCATCCAATTGCCGCCACTGCTTGCAGGCAATGGCAACGTTGTCACCAGTGACGGGGAAAAGGCTCAACTGATCGCCGATTCCCCGATAAATCAATTTACACGCCAAGTGAGACAAACTTGGACAGCCTCCAAAACACTCAGTTAGTTGAAGATGGGTGTAGAAGAGCTTTCACAAATCTCATCGAACCAGAATAAATTCCAAATGAAATACACTGAGGTAATCAAGAAGCCTGACCAACCCAAGCGCTCTTCCATATTATACAAAAAAGAAAATAAAATTGACGATTGTCAAAAAGCAAAGACAAACGAAATAAAAAATACAACGAGAAAGAAGATTATCACATCTTCCAGTGGTCCAGGAAAGAAACGTTGCTGATGTTTTCAAAGTTGACTTCAAGAATGTGCCTCGGTTTTCGATACTTCATATGCCACTTCATATCCATTGAGTTCTTCAATATTCCAGTCACTAGGTCATTGTCGTGAATCTTCATCTTCTGCACCATAATCTAAAGGAGGTCCTGTATAAACTTTCTGATATGGGCCATGCTTAAATCTGAGTGGATGGATTGGTTTTTCACAGTCCTTCTGCCAAGCTGGGCAATTGTCCTCAGGGTAACTTTCTGGAACGACTGTAGCTCGGTCCATCTGCTTCTACAGATAGTCGCCCACGCAGGCATGCCATAGAGGAGTAAGGTCCGAATAATCGACTTGTACAGAAGTAACTTGTTGTCGAAGCTGAGGGTGTTGTTGCGACCCAGGAGAGCTATGAGACTGTACTTAGCCCTCTTTGCTTTGCTCAAAGCGTAAGTCACGTGACGATTCTAAGAGTGTCTTGAGTCGATGATAACGCCAAGGTATTTGTAGATGTCTACCCAGTCCAGTTTCTTATTGAATAGAACAAGAGAATCTGGGAGACGCTTGAACTTTCTGTTGAAGTACATAGCCTTGCACTTTCCGACGTTAAGGTTCAGTTTCCAACAGTTAAACCAGTCTTCGAACATTTTCAAGGCATACTGCAGACGAGTGATAACGTGTAGCCGGCTTGTGTGCCCATGTCATAATGGCAGTATCATCTGCATAGAAATATAGATTACAATTTTTGGGTTTCGGAAAATCATGCACAAGTAGTCTTGGCTGCACTAGAATTGACGGATTATGAAGTGGACAATCACCTAGAGTATTCACCTGGGAGTGTTTGTATTGTTCCTCTATCCTCTGCAGATGCACATGACGCACAGGGACAGTCGGTATGATTTGTTTTATTATGCCCCACTAACCCACGATACAAGTAAATGAACAGAAATCAGTCGGTTGTCAAATAGAGTGGTTCCTATAGTCTGTAACTTTTGATTCTGTTTTCCTCGCATTAAATACTTTTAAAGAACTACACCCGAGGTTGTCAATTATAATTTGAACATATTGGCACGAACCCAAGATCACTCCTGGTGGTTACAATAGTATGTGTATTCAAGGAAGCCGATGATAGAAGTGTCAACCTGATCTAACATGTACCTATAAAGCATCGAGACACTTTGGTTAGAGCGTCTGGAATTCCAGTGTGAGTGTTTGGCATTTAAATCACCCGCCATAACAATTGGAGTGGGCCCCGACAACAGTTCATCCAGAGCGCGAGGGTCAAGCTTGTGTCCGGGCGGGTTGTACAGGGAAGTAAACTTTATCTCACCAATGTCAACATCTTTGATGATAGTGGAAACTGCTTTCATATTTACCAGAGGCTGGAGCAGTATATTTTTCAGGGGCCCTATCTTTTCGGTAAACATAGTAACTAACCTGGTAGCTTAAAAGCCCAACTCTGTATAAGGTGAGTTTCACACAAGAAGGCAGCATCGATATTCCAGCTTGTAAGAAAATCGTAAAATTCGAAACTATTTTGGGATTTCTATTCCTTTTTATTTGTGGGTATTTGGGACACTTAGTATAGCTAGACATGTGTTTGGCCCTCACAGCGAATACATTTTGGTGGATCTTTACCAAGGATAATAAAATAACAAGGATTGCTTATGCGATGCTACCATCTAGCGAGGAAATTTGCAAACAAAGTAACTGTGACGTCACTCCTAGACCCGACGAGCGGGCAGCGCAGGAGAAATGCTTGGAATACGCTGTTCTGCTGCCGTGTATAATATAATTTAATAACTACTTAGAAAAACCAAAACTCGGAGCGCAGAAAATATTTGACATTTCCAAAAGATAAACGTTGAAAGTTTTGGGTGAACAAATTTAAACGCATTAAAAAATTCAATCTGAAATCATGCCATGATTACACTGAATACAGTGGAGCAGACGTACTTCCAGCGAGATCTTCAATACGACTTGTTAGATCTACCTCGAAAAATTTTAAAGAAGAGTGCTTTAAAATTAAATAATACCGGTACTTAAATTTTTAATATCAGACACTAGCATCGACGTAGCCAAACGCGCAAAGTACCCCCTCCCCCACCATAAGTTAAGTAAACGTATTTTTGAGTGAGCACCCAACCCCTCTCGATGTTTAGGAAAACGAGAACATTCGTCTGCATTAAGTCATTGAATTTAATGCGAAAACTTATAAGATCTGTACACTTTATTTTTATAAGTAGGCTTCGGATTTGCATATAATATAATACATATTTTTTTCCCGAACAAGTAATTCGCTCAAATGATGTTTTTAAGCACTTTTAGCCCCTTCTGGGCCTTCTAGCTTAAGTTTTATTGTACATAAAAATGCATATTTCTGACTTTAGCGCATATTTTTGAAGGGATGTTGCTTACAACTACATTTCATTTTTATCCAAGTATTTGCTGTTGAACAGGCAAGTTTTTACTGCATATTTTGGCGGGTTTTTTTTTAGCCCATAAACCATATTTGCGCATACTTTTGCACTTTTTAGTGCATTTAAATCCGAACCCTAATTACAAATAAAATGCAATAACCTGCTACTAGTTTATCTGTGGTTCAGTTGATTTTTCCTAATAGATTGGCCATCTGTTTTCCAGTAATGTGTTAAATTTAAAAGAATCACTGGAGAAAATGTATCATCATAACATTATATTTCATAAATTTATGTTTTTGGATCAACACTTTATTAAGAGTCGTGTCAGCATTTTTTCATTTTTTAAGCAGATTTATGTAGGCCCCGCTCCTTTTTTTTTCTTTCACATCATTTGAGTGAATTACTAATTCGGGAAAAAATAAGCATTACATGCAAATCCGAAGCCTACTTATAAAAATAAAGAGCACAGATTCTTTAAGTTTTTGCATTACAATAAAAACGACATTTTCAGTTTATGAATTAAGCTAATAAAAAGGGTATGAAAAAAATATAAATAACTTATTAATATATCAGATCAAACATATAGATAATTATATGTAATATTCTGCAATAATATATAATAATTTTATCAAAAATTTCAAATAAATAAAAAAGAATATGTTTATTTTTGCTGCGTTCATATGCTTTTCCTTTGAAGCAAGGTCTAGGAGTGACGTCATCTGCACCAGCCAATCATGTCAATTTACCCGCAAAAGCAATCCTTGTTATTTTATTATCCTTGGACCTTTACTTTTGATGTTGGTGCAGTCCATTGGCTGGTGGTCATCCGCGCACTTGTTACAACGCGACGACCCGGTGTAGACCTGGGACACGTGCCCAAAACGTAAACAATTGTAACATTGTAAAGGCTTCTTGTTGCCCCTAAATAATTCAACTGCTATAGCAAGTGGACTGCGCTTTAAATTTAGGAAGATTTATTGTGCTCTATGTTTGGGAGGAGGACTGGAACCAGTGGATCTCAACAGCACCATTTGCTTTTTTAAGTGTAAGTGCATTATCGGGGAAGTAGGCTAGTTAGCGTTTCTAAGATTTCGGCAAAAATCTTCAAGGTCATAGGTTATGTCTACGTTACAGACAACGTATTTCTACATTTTCTCAGACTTGAGCTGATGGTGTTGGATTTTAAGCACATCGTTCTTTTTTATTCCAGACACGAGAGTTTTATGCGTTTCCTCGTCGTGGCATTTGACCTTGATGGTATCAGAGCGACTGGTGTGTGCAGTAATTTTATCTAGAGTTACATGATCTTTTATCTCACCTAGAACTTTCTTAATTTGTTTCCCGTGATGTCTAATGATAATAGGGGGAATGCACATGTAGATAGCTCCCTTTTCACGGGTGACATTGATTTGAGAAGTACTGTGCTGCAAATTATCAGTCCTCACCCCCTTTCTGGGTTTTTTGTTACGAACAACGGTCCAGGCACTGCCTTCCTCGTTTACTTCACTTCCGTCGGAGTGACTTCTTTTATTACCACCGTTTGTTGAGCAGTCACGATTATCAGTTATTTCCGTGGTCTCTGACGAAGCCATCATGTTCCTAAAAGAGAATTGTACAGAACCAGGGGGAAAGAAAAAAAAATAAAGAGCAACCTTGCAGCCATGTGTGTGCAAAGAAGCCGTCCTAAGAAGGGCGCACCTAGCTTTAAGAACAAAGAACAAGTCAGGTTTCCGAGAAAATTAATTCTACGCCAGGGACCCGCTTGTGAATGATCAGGATGATAATAGGTGGAATGGGAAACGTACTTGCATAGGATTACGAGGAAATTAATGGTGAGCGTCTTGATGCAATGGTCTACGGAACTACTGATTCCAGGGATCAGCACATAAGATAAGCAGAGGAGGTGAATCTCGCCCTGAAGAGGGCGCACCAGCGACGATGAAACGAGAGCAAAGAGCTGAACCTAATGAGAAGCTCTGGAGGCCGACAATCAACAATCGAACAGTGAAGTGTACACAATTGTTCAGGTGGGACAAAAGCAGTGCTTTCACTAAGCTCACCCTACCAGAATAAATTCCACATAAAATACAATGAAATAGGCAAGAAGCCTGACTAACCCCAAGAGGTCTTCCACATTATGAAAAAACAATGAGATTGACGATTGTCAAGGTCTTTCTTCCAAGCTGGGCAATGATCCTCAGGGTAACATTCTGGAACGACTGGAATTCACTCCATCTGCTCTAACATATGGTCGCCCACGCAGGCATGCCATAGAGGAGAATGCTCCGAATCATCGTCTTATACAGTAGTATCTTATTGTCGTTGCTGAGGGCAATTTCGACCAAGGAGAGCTATGAGGCTGTAGTTAGCCCTCTTCGCTTTGTTCAGAACGTAAGTCACGTGACAGTTCCAGGAGAGTCTTGAGTCGATTATAACGCCAAGTTACTTGTAGTTGTCGACCCATTCGAGTTCCTTATTGAATAGAATAAGAGAAGGCGGAGGGCGCTTAAGCTTTTTATTTAAGTACAAAGCATTTTCCGACGTTAAGTTTCAGTTTCCAGGAATTAAACCAGTCTTCAAATTTTTTCAAGGCATTCTGCAGACGAGTGATAACGTTAGATGGCTGGAGCGCCCAAGCCATGATGGCAGAATCATCAGCACAGAAATATAAATTACATTTATCTAGTTTTGGGAAATCATATACAAAATAATTAAACAAAACGAGCCCGAGGACAGACCCTTATGGGGCACAGGCCTTTACCTTGCGGGGCGTGGAGAAGTTTTCGCCAATTGTAGCCTGATAGAACCTGTTGCTGAGAAAGGATTTAACCATCAAAATCATATCAGGAGGAAACTCGTCTGTAATCATTTTGTAGATTAGCCCTTCGTGCCACACCTGATCGAAAGCTTACTGACCACGCCACAGTACCTGGAAGGTTCAGTCGGGTGCTCAGATCTTCAACGAGCCTCCATATCTGCATCTGACACGAATGGGCGGCACGAAAGCCGAACTGCTCTTTCCGAACTAGACCATTGGTGAGACAGTGGTCCTTGAACCTTGTGATGATCGTTTTATCCAAAACTTTGGACATCGACGGAAGTAGACTGATAGGTCGTTAGCTCGCGGGAATTGCAGGATTTTGCCCCTGCTTGGGGAAACTTAACACAATAGACTGCTTCCAAGGAGTCGGGAAGTAGGAAAACATTCAGCAATCGCTTATGATATTCGAGATGTCGTTAATAATGTTGTTCGGCAGATTCCTTAGGGCGTTATTATTTACCTGGAGCCTTCCTCTTTTTCAGATTTCTGATGATCGTAACAATCTCGCCGACCTCGATGTTAATCTTCGATGTATGTTGCGGGACTTCATCAAAGTTGATAAGACCATCTTCCACACGCTGGGACACGAGTTGACTCTCAGGATTATTGTTATCAGGGGTAACAAACTGCATTTCCAGGGTATCTGCAATAATTTGGGCTTTATCTTGATCGGTTTGCACGTAATTACCTTGAGGGGTGCAAAGTGGAGGAAGCATATCATTCTTCTTCTTCTGTGGAGCTCTAACCATGCTCCAAATTGAATTGTCGCGAGCCGACAAGCTTGTCATTCCAACTAGCGTCGCGTAACTCTTTCACTTCTTCCTGGACTCTTCGCACTAAACTGTTGAATTTAGTTTTTAGCCAAGATACACGATAACGTTGCCAATGCCTACGGGTCTTGTTTCTTTCTGCAATCAAGCGTTGGATTCCTGGGGTAAGCACAATTCGATGAGGAGATTTATTTTCCAATGGATAGGCACTAGCTTCAGTGGCACTATTTATTCGCGTGATGATGTCTTCAACACGTTGATCGATGTCATCCGTACGGTTTGCTCCGTCGAGATGGCAGTCTTTGCCCTTGAGGATTTCTTTGAAGAGCTTCCATGGATTGCAGCGGATTGGTAACTGACATGGCTAACGAGAAAGGCGTAGCCAACAAGTAAGACATACGACTCAATCGTTGGCCACATCAGTTACCCTACAATGATCAGGTGACTTTTCCATGTCGGGGCCACAGATTAAAAACACATATCATCTGTGGCCTGGGCATTGAGTGCCTGCGGCCTGTCTTTCTCATTGGCCTGGGCACTGAGCGCTATGACGTAGCATTTTTATCAGGTCCCATATTTCATAATGTTTTATAAAATAACTACAGTATATATTTTATGAAAAAAACCGAATCACTATTGCTTGAAATTCAAAGAGAAAATGATAATATACGGAAGTTATAGTTCAAACAAGTCGTGAATAGAAAGAGAAAAAGAGAGAAAAACTTCCGCTTGATATTGATAACAAACACTGTAGAACCTATCAAATTTCTAAAATTTTCATGCATTACTTTCCTACCTATAAAAGTAAAAAGGACAAAAATGAATCGGAAGCGTTTTACATTTTAAACATTTATTTATTGACCATTAAACATATCAACATTTTCATTACTATCAGAATCAAAAGTGACATCATTTGAATTTCTGACGGATTTGTACATAGATTTGTTGTGTCTTTGTACCATCCCAGCAAATCCCTGTTTTGCACAGATTATGTTAGTATTAGCTGCAGTGGACAATCTATTTCTGTTTTACCAATGGATAGGCACTAGCTTCAGTGGCACTGTTTATTCGCCTGATGATGTCGATCGATGTCATCCATACTGTTTGCTCCATGAGATAGCAGTCATGGTCTATGAGGATTTCTTTGAAGAGCATCCAGTCTTGCTGATGTTTGGACTTCTTCTCTGAAATTGATGTCGACATTGTCGAAGTTCAGCGCCACAGGCTTGTGATCAGAAGAAAGATCATCCATCGTGAAGATGTTGTATGGCTTGAAGAAACCCTTTATTAGTGAAATGTCAAGAACATCTCTGGTAGGGGAATGGTCACAGTAGTAGGTGTCCTCCACAGGTCCAGCAGCGATGATGTCATCTTTACCTTGTACCGGGTGGGCAAGAAATAACGTGAGGTGTTCAGAGCTCGCTAGCGGGAATTCTATTAGGCCAAATGCAGTACATTTTGGTGTATATACTTAGTGGAACATGCAGTTTCGATTTCTGCAAAAAAAAGTACCAAAAGTCGCCATAGGGGGCGCTTATTTTAAGAAAACAATGAATACATTTGCATAAACGCGTTCCGTGTTGAGCAATCATGACAATAAAAGGCAAGGCTGAGGATTTCCCATCATTCACGAACGAATGGCCTGACGATGACGCTTACTCTGCCTGACCGGGGGTTATTAGTCAAGTTGTTTTATCAGAAGAGCGACAATGCAAGTGCTGCCCTTCGTGAATTCCGGCGATTGAAAACGTTACGAAGAGGACCGATGAGCATAACTAACTTACGGAAAATGATTGAACGATTTGAATCTACCGGAACTCCAGGAGTGCAACCAGGCCGGGGACGCAAACGAATCAGGCAGCAACACGTTGAAGGAGTTGCAACTGCTGTTGTGGAACAGGAGATGACTACTGTGCAGGGTACCAGCAGTGCACACGCAATAGCACGCCAAACAGATATCCCATATTCGACGGTGAGGAAAATATTGCATAAGATATTGACATTTTATCCCTATAAACTCACACCTGTTCAACAATTGCTTCCTGGAGATGAACGTACCCGAACTGACTTTTCGTTGAGATTTTTAGCACGTATGGAAGTGGATGATGCATGGCCATGGCAAATTTTATGGAGTGATGAGGCACATTTTTATTTGAATGGGGATATCAATACCCACAACTGGCATCAAAACCACAAGTGTATCTGCCAACTCCTATGCATTCACCGAAACTAACAGTATGGTGCGGCTTTACTGCTTCTTTCATCATCGGCCCGTACTTTTTTGAAGAAATCCGTCCCCGTGGACCGGTGACTTGTTCCGTCAATTCTGCCAGGTATGCCGATATGCTTGAGAATATTGTGATACCACGATTGCAGGAAAAGGGTTGTCTGGATTCTACCATTTTTATGCATGATGGTGCGCCACCGCACATCGGACGTCAGGTGCAGCAGATCTTGCGAGAACGTTTTTCAGACAACAGAATAATTAGTCGTGCATTTCCCATGGTATGGCCACCCAGGTCGCCTGATCTCAACCTTTGTGATTTTTGGTTATGGGGATATTTGAAAAGCCTTGTATATTAAGCACATGTTCCTGACCTGTCAACCTTAAAGGATCAAATAACGTTACCTATCAGACTAATTAATGCAGATATGCTGCGAGCTGCCGTAGAAAATGTCGTGTACCGCATGCAGCTATTGGAACAGCACACTGGTGGTCATATTCAAACACATTTGGAATTAAAAATAAAACATTGTTTATTGTTGTTACTAAAGTTGGTTTGTACGGTATTTATTCATTTGACAATTAGGTATTCATTGTTTTCTTGAAATAAGCGCCCCCTATGGCGACGTTTGGTACTTTTTTTTGCAGAAATCGAAACTGCATGTTCCACTAAGTATATGCACCAAAATGTACTGCATTTGGCCTAATAGAATTCCCGCTAGCGAGCTCTGAACATCTCACGTTATTTTTTGCCCGCCCGGTATATACCTATAGAGAATCATGCCGTTGTAGTTCTGCGTTCTGGAGTTCCAGCTTGGGTGTTTGGCATTTAGGTCAGCAGCCAGGACAACTGGAGTGTCACCACTGAAGAGTTCATCAAGTTCGCTAACGTCTAGAGAATGTTTAGGTGAACTGTAGAGCGCCACGAACTTCACTTCACCAAGGGAGACGTCATTGATTATGATGGATACGTGCATTAGACTTAAAGACTATTTCTTGGTGTTGAATTCCCTTCTTAATGATGATCGCAGCGCTCCCAGAATTGGCCAGTATATTTGATCAGTACGGTACACATAATAGCCAGGTACCTTAAAGTCTCTCTCGTTAGCAACATCAGTTACCCTACAATGATCAAGGTGACTTTTCACGGTCGGGGCCACAGTTTTTAAACACATTTCATCTGTGGCCTGGGCATTGAGTGCCTGCGGCCTGTCTTTCTCATTGGCCTGAGCACTGAGCGCTATGACGTAGCATTTTTATCAGGTCCCATCTTTCAAAACCTTTTATAAAATAACTAAATATTTTATAAAAAAAAACGAATTACCATTGCTTGATAAGTAAAGAGAAGATAATAATATACTGAAGACATACTTCAAACAAATCGTGAGTACAAAGAGAAAAAGGAAGGAAAAATTCCGCTTGATATTGATAACAAACATTATAGAACCAATCAAATTTCTAAAATTTTCATGCATTACTTTCCTACCTATAAAAGTAAAAAGGACAAAAATGAATCGGAAGCGTCTTACACATTAAACATTTATTTATTGACCATCAAACACATAAACATTTTCATCACTATCAGAATCAAAAGGGACATCATTTGAAGTTTTGACGGATTTATCCCAGCAAGTCCCTGTTTTGCACAGATTATGCTAGCATCAGCTGCAGTGGACAATCTATTTCTCTTTTTACCAAAGCCACCTATGAGAATATTCTTTCACGGTCTGCATTTGAAAGCGGTAGTTGTTAACAAATCATGGGCTATCTTTGTTAGGTTACTGTACAAAAGTCGACCATCTCCACCTTTTTATTGGCCATTTCCTCTAAAAAAGTTTCTACAGATATGGTTGTTTCATGTTCAAGCACATGACTGGATCTTTCACAATATCCTCACTATCGCCACTCATTCATTATCAATATACTTGAAGACTTCGCTCATGCATGACTTCGATCAAATTCCCACAATGCAATATATAAACCTGTCGGAATGCCACCCGTGAAAAGGGAGATATATACCATTCCCCTATAATCATTAGACATCACGGGAGACCAATTAAGGAAGTTCCCCGATAAGGCAATTACACTTAAAAAAGCAAATGGTGCTGTTGAGATGCCACTGGTCCTAGTCCTCCTCCAAAACACTGAGCACAATAAATCCTTCCTAAATTTAAAGTGCATTTGTCTACTTGCTGTAGCAGTTGAGTTGTTTAGGTGCAACAAGAAGCCCTTTCAATGTTACAAATGTTTACGGTTTGGGCACGTGTCTTAGGGCTGCACCGAATTGCCGCGTTGTAACAAGTGCGCGGGTGACCACCAGTCAAAGGACTGCACCAACATCAAAGGTAAAAATCCGCCTAAATGTATTCGTTGTGAAGGTCAACACACATCTAGCTATACTAAGTGTCCCAAGTACCGCAAATCAAAAGGAATAGAAATCCCAAAGTAGTTGAAGGAAGAACTTTTGCTTCTGCTGCCTCCACTTCTACTGACATAGGAGCCATTGATCATAATGAACTGTCTAAAATCCAAAGGTATTTGGGGACATTAATGAATATGCTTAAGGAAAGTGGCAAAGCAAACTACTTCAGCGGAGACCAGGAAATAATCTTGGATAGACATCACTATAAAGTAATAAAGGAAGGTAAGCTACGATGCACTATTTCCTCACAAGCTGCGATGCGTTTAGAGTTTTACGATTTCCTCACAAGCTGGGATATTGATGTTGCATTTTTCTGCGAGACTCAACATTCTTGTATAAGAAATTGCATACATTATAACAAAAGATTGAAAGAATATGTAATGAATACTTTTTCTGCTTCTTTATTAGTCAACAACTCATCTCAAACAGAATCGGGCACTTAAACAACCAGGTTATTATGTTTACCGAAAGGATAGGTCCCCTAAAAAAGTTACTGATCCAGCCTCTGGTGTTGAAGCTATAGTGGTCAGAAGAGGTATTGATCATACTAAGATTAATCACTCCCAACTTCGAGAACATGGAAGCAGTTGCCATTGTTATTAAAGATGTTGACGTTGGTGAGGTTAAGTTTACTTCATTGTATAACCCGCCAGTGCACAAGCTTGATTGATGTATTACTCAATAAATAAATCTGAACGATCCTCTTGTTGCTGATCTGAACGGTCCTCTCAATCTTTCTATATTTGGTAGTCTCGTATTTCTTGACGGGGAAAAGGCCTTTGATCGAGATGATGGAATCATTTGCAAGATGACTATTTGTGGCTTCCCTGATGACAAATTGATCGGCCTCGGTGGCTCAGTGGTTGCGTGATCACTTCTGATGCCCGAGGACGCGGGTTCGACCACGGCCGAGGACGACGAGGACATTTTTCAGGGGGAAAATCCTGAGATCACGCACTTCCTTCGGAAGGGAAGTAAAGCCATTGGTCCCGTGTAGTCGTTTGCCGCCTGCACGTTAAAGAACCCTTGGGAGGCAAAATTTGCGGCCCCTATAACGCCGTCCTGAAATGACCATGGCAGGTGAAAAGGACGTTAATACTAAACAAACCAACCAACCTGAAAAATAGGACCTTTCGTGTTAAGGATGGTGACTCATTGTCTGCTCCTTGCGATGTAAATGCTGGTGTTCCCCAAAACTCTGTCCTGGGCCCAGCCTTGTTCAGTTTCTTTATTCAGACTTTCCTAAGTTTGCAAAGTGCAATCTTTACCTGTTTTCCGACGACGGGTCCATCATGATTTGGACACACAATCCAGTCGTCTACAAAAAGCTTTACAGAATTATGAGAGCTGGTTCTCTAAGTGGCGCTTAAAGTTGAATGTTAACAAGTGTAAAGTCATGTTCTTCGCACGCAAACGTAAAAACCCTCCTAGGCCCCTCATTCTTTATGGTAGGAAGCGTGAGTGGGTTAAAAGTTATAAGTACCTGTGATTGACTCCAAACTCAACTGGAACGGCCATGTCCAATATGCACTTAACAAAGCTAAGAAAGCGAAGTTTAGTCTGATTGTGCTTCTGGGGCGAAACAGCGCCCTTGGAATGAACAGCAAACTTTTATTATACAAGATAGTTATTCGCGCTATTCTACTCCACAGTATGCCTGCTTGGGCTTCCATCTGCAAGTCGAGGTGGAGGGATCTTCAGTCCCTTCCAAAATGTTACCCTCTGGTCCATTACCCAACTTGACAGAAGAGTTGCCAACAACCTCTACATCTTTGAAGATCTGGGGATGACCTATATTGGTTCTTATGTCCAAACGCTTCTCAGGAACATGCTGCCCTAGATGGAAAATCATGAAAATCCTCTGGTTCCTCGTATTCTGGACCATTCACTCCAGCGTTGCCAGTTTAGTAGTTTTCCTACTGCAAAAAAGTGCACAAAACTGTAAATCCAGCCATTTGGGTGACTTTCAGTGAAATCATGTACGTTCTGCAAAAAAGTGCACGAAACTGTAAATCCAGATTTAGTAGGAATGTTATCTCAGTGTAGGGAATTTAGTAGGGCAAATTGTTTAGTAGGTTAAAATGGAGGGAAATTTTTTTTTCTGTAGGATGATCCTACAGACAATTTTTTAATTTTCATAGCTTTCACTCCAGTTAAAAAAAAACAAAAAACTATTCGTGTTGGAGTGAAAGCACTGACTGATGATCAGTTGATAAAGCGGAAATTGTGTCTGGAATTAAAAACGAGAATGTGGTCATGTCACGTGACCACGTTCTCGTTGCTGACTGGTAAAGTATCGCGTGACTCACGCAGTCACGTGACGCTTTCATCTTTCATGGTTCGGCGCGAAATACTGCACAGTAAGTTTTCAAATGACTTGTCATTCATGTGATATTGCGCAGTCGAGAGAGTGATATTGGTGTGCATGGTGCGAAGTGGTGAAAATGGTGATATCTTTGCAACAACGCATTTTTATGGTAGAGAACTATGCACGGCATGGATCATGGAAACCGTGTGCAGATGAGTTTAAAATTAAGTTTCAAGTTGGCACTGTGCCTGCAAAACCTCCTGCTAAGAGTGCAATGCAACACTTAATTGCGAAATGGCATGCAACGGGAACAGTATGAATGCAAAGAAAGTGCGCAAAAGGATGGTGCGTACGACAGCAACCATTGCTGCTGCTGAAGAACATATGCTATGTAGTCCCAAAACGTCATCACGGCGGCTGTCTCAGCAAAGTGCAATGAAGTTCATGAAACAGGATTTACACTTACACCCATTCAAAATGACCACTGTGCATCAGTTGCGATGTGGACAAGCTGCCCAGGGTTCAGTTTTGTGAATGGTTCCTGAGCACCGTTTCTCCGGAGGTGCTGGAGGATGGTTATGTGTTCATCTTAGATGAAGCGTGGTTCCATCTGTCCGGTTAGAGATCTCTCACTGTAAGGTGAAATGGAAGAGTTCACTTTATCGCGTTCAATAGTTAGGGACGACATGCGCGATCCGTGAGCTGCTTTTTTTTTCACTCAAGCCTGCGGGCACGCGCTCCCAACTAGAGTTCACTTTTTCTACTCGTTGCATCTAATTGTTGAAGTGCCAGGATTTAAGAAAATTAGAGCATTTTAAAAATCTTTAGAAGCTTGTCCTTTAAAAAAATGTCATTTTTTATCAAAGGAAATATTTTATCAAAATGAAATATATATTAAAAAAATGCTTGAGTATATATGATATATAGGAATATAAATGAGAGCTAGAATACAGGGGGCATTTGCATCCTTTATAATTTTTCCTGCCCTGTGTAGGATTCTCGAAATAAAGAAATCACAAGTGCAAAATAAAGTTGAAAAAAAAAAAACACTCATCATAATTTCATTTTTTTAATGTACATTTAATACATTAATTTCATTTTTCGTTTATTGAAAGTGAAAAACAAAACTTTTTGTAATGTCACAAAAGTCATGGAAATGGAAAAATTTCATCTTCATCTGAATTATCAGAATCAAAGGACTCACTGTCACTCTCCTGACCCACGTTAATTATAAGTGATTCGCGTCGATTTTCAAGAAATTCAGCTATCATTTCATCTCGTCTCCAGTATTCTTCACCAATCTTCTCGGCGTGTTCAACACATTTTTTCCAATCCTGAGGAGAAATTTGGTTTAGAGCATCTTTCCACGTTATCTTTTTTAAGTGAAGTATTATTTCGGCTACATAATTCTTTGCATTTGCCCAAATCAACTCGATAGGGTTCAGATCACAATGATAGGGAGGCAAACGCAATACTGTGTGACCACATTCTTCTGCCAGTTTGTCAACTTCAAATATTTTTGGCGAATGGTGTTTTTTTACAAGTTGTAGTAATTGCACCTTAATCATCTGTTGATCAAATGCAACAGCATGTCTACTCAGCCAGTTCTGAATGTCAGCTTTTCTAGTGTTCGTTGTGGGAGCCTTGTCAATTTCGGTGCAGTGATACGATGCATTATCCATCACTATGAGAGTAGGTCTTGCCAAATTGGGTAGAAGCTGAGACTTAAACCATTTCACAAAATTTTCCCTGTTCATATCATCATGATAGTCTCCGGATTTTGCTTTGGATTGAAACTCTAAGGCAGCATTTGGAACAAAACCTTCTTTGGAACCTGCATGACAGATCACAAAACGAATCCCTTTAGACACCGGTCGCTTTTGGAGACGTGATGTCCACCCACATTTTTTTCTGGCAATGGGTTGTGTGCAGATAAGTTTCATCTAAGTAAACAACTTGTCGTGGCGCTGGATTTCTTGCATTTTCCTTCAGCTTCATTAAAAAAATCTCTTCGTGTGGCGACAATGTGACTTTTCTCTAACATGAATTTTCTGCCATCGACCTTTTTCCATCTGAACCCCATGTCTTTTAAAATTTTCGCCATTGTTGCATTTTGACCGCTATAACAAATTTCTTCACGTGCTGCTTTCACAATAGATGAGACAGTAGGAATGCATCTTTTGGTTTCGTAACATTCAAGAACTAACTGTCGAAGCCTGCATTTGTCAAAATCACCTAAATCGGAAACTTGGCTTTCACGCTTTCTTGTCTTGTTAGGAGTCTCAAACTTTCCCTTCACTTCAAACTCCTTCTCGATTCTGTAAACCACAGATCTTCCAACTCCGGTAATTGCAGCTGCTTGGTCATATGGATTCCAATTAAATCCTTCCTTACTTTTCATGTCTTTCATATTTTCCAAGACATTATGGACAATTTCTCTCGCTTGTGAAACAAGTGGCTTCCCACGTCGCAGATTTGAAGTGTCATTCTTATCCATAATAACGACTGAATGTGTATTGAATAAGCAAATCTCTAAAAAACTCTCAACTTTCTAAGGCTGCAACGGCGTGAGTGAAGAAAAAGCAAGCTCGCAAGGTATAAAGTGTGCTATCTGTATGACGTCCCTACCTACCTATCGGGCTTTGCAAAAGTTCTGTTACACTCGTGACGACCCTCAAAGAAATGGACACGACGATGTTCACGATGCAGTTAGACATGTTTTTATTGTGCCATCATGTAAAATAACATTGTAATTAGTCATTTAATCAATGTAGCCACCATCTGCATCAAGAACCCGCTCCAGACGAGGCCGAAAAGCCTTGCAAACTTTGCGAATGTAGTCCTTCCTCATTCTGGTCCACACACGGTTGACAGATGTTTTCAGCTCGTCGACTTTGCTGTGACGGACCTTGCAGGCCTTCCCCTCGACATGCGCCCACACGCTGTAGTCAAGTGCATTGAGGTCTAGCGACTGCGGAGGCCAAAAGCCCTTCGACCAGAAGGTCATGTTGGACCCCAACCAGTTTTGCACAGTGTTGGCCGTGTGGGCAGGGGCACCGTCCTGTTGAAAGATGTAGTCCGCATTTCTTCACCCAGGGAAGGACTTTTGTGGCCAGGATGTCCTTGTAATCAGCCGCCGTTAGCCGGTATCCACTTGGGAACCACACGGGTGGCATTTTCTCGCCATTCGACGCCACGATTCCGAGCATCATCACAGAGGCCGGGTGCTTGGTTGTAGACACGTAGCGGACCTTGGAGATGTCCTGGCCGAAGCTTACCACGCAGTCGTTTTGCTTGTTGACGACAGGATCGACCGTGAAAGTCTTTTCGTCAGAGAAAATGACAATTCGCTCGCCATGACTCTTCAAGTCGTTGAGAAGACGGCGACAGCGCTCCCGACGTTGTTCCCGTATCCGATCCGTCAGCAGAGGCCTCACGCTCTTTCCACCTTCTTCTTTGACCGCTCTGGACACTGTGGACACCGAAATTTTCTTTTTCTTTGCGAGCGCAGTCATTTTGAGCGTCGGGTCTTGTTCGAAGGCTTTTCTCACAGCCAAACGGTTGACGACTTAAGGTCTACCTGAACGAGGTTGATCTTTAAGGTCTCTCCCATTCTTGAGCCTGTCCGCAACTGTGTGGATGGTCATCCGGCTGACTTTGAGGAGCTTGACAATCTCGGCCTTCGTGTGGCCCGCGCGCAGGAGAGCAGCGATCTCTAGTCGTTTCGTTTCCATTGCTTTTGTCGTGGACATTAGGATCACTCAGAGGTTAACACGTAATTTCCAATATATTATTTGATCCTTTTGTGGAAATGGAATTATCCAAATCATGAGCAGTCCATTTTTTGGGGGATGTAAAGAGTGTAACAGAACTTTTGCAAAGCCAGGTATTGAACGCGATAAAGTGAACTCTTCCATTTCACCTTACAGTGAGAGATCTCTACGTCAAATCGCAGAACATGCGCCACTGGTCTTCCGTCAATCCGCATGTGTTCATGGAGTCTCCACTGCATCTATAAAAAATTGCAGTGTGGTGTGCTGTCTCCGCCAGCCGCATCATCCCTGTGTTCTTCAATGAAACTGTGAATAGTGACCGTTATGTGCACAACATCTTCAACGTCTTTGCCGCACAACTTACTGATGTCGAGTGTGCCAATGGTTATTTCAGCAAGATGGTGCAACAGCTCATTCTGCACACGCAACACTTGCCCGCATACAGGAAGTGTTCCCACCCGAACATGTGATCAGTCGAGGAACAGAACAGCCCTGGCCATCACGATCGCCAGACCTATCGATCTGCGATTTCTTCCTCTGGGGTGCACTGAAAGGTGTGGTCTACCAGAACAATCTGCGCACAGTCGTCGACCTTCAACAAAACGTCCAGGTAGCCGTTCAAGCCATTCCAGCGGAAACCCTTGCTCGTGCCTTCAGGAACATGTGGACACGCCTTCACACGTGCCTTGAGGTCAATGAAGGACACTTCCAGCACCTATTCTAGATTATTTGCACTGATCTTAGATCTTTTCCTGCTCATTTTTACACGTTGTTCATCGGGCCACTTTTAAAGAACTCACCCTCTATATACTAAAAAATATTGCGATCTTTAACTATGCTAGTAAAAGATTACAATTATTTTTAGTATATTTTTAGTAGGATTCCGACACCAGGTGGTAGTATATAGTAAGATCGACGATCGATTCTAGTAGTCTGGCCTGGGAAAAAACTGGCAACGCTGCTCAGCGTGAACTGAGCATTAAAGCCCTTGCAGGAAGAAGCCGCGACGTCATCGTACCAGGAGGGACGGGATTCCTGTGTCCTCTTCTTCCGAACGAGACAGCTGCGCAAGCCATCAACGCAGCCCCTCTTCCTCTTCGGATTGTGCTCGTTCCCCTAGATGGAAGACATCTGTGCCTTCTCCCCCGTCGGTGAGGCTCAAGTCTCCTTCGGATACAGGTCAGCCTCCGTCAGCTTAATTTCTCAGTGAAGGTCATTTCATTAAACGTTCGTTCCCTTGGGTCGTGTTTTAAGCAATCTGTCTTATCATCCTCCATTGCCCTGTACAGACCAGAAGTCCTGCTTCAGGAGGTGAAGCTCGCTGCTTCCCAAAAGTGCTTCGACCTCCCTGGCCTATGCAGTTAATATCCATCGGCACAATCCTTTATTAATTCGTCGCCACATGGGCAAGGGGTTGCCTCCATCATCTTGGACCCCTCCATCGTGGTGTCGAATTGTGTCTTTGACTGCAAGTGCAGGGTGATCTCTTTAGACCTCCTTCTATCTGGTCTTAAATTCCGATTGCTTAACGTTTACGCCCCGTGTTCGTCTGCAGAGAAACGAACATTTTTTGAGGACCTGGACTGCTACCTGTGCTCTTCTTTCCCCAATACTTACAGCTTTTTAAGATTGCTAAAATGCATTTTTTTATGCAAGTTGCATTTTTTATTTCTATAAATGCATTTCAGCAACCCCAAAAGCTGTTAGCACTGGAGAAATTCTTGGAGTTTCTACGTTATGCAGCGCCACCGCTTGCACTTATGGTCGCCATTTTCTTTCGCACTAAAAATCAAGGCTGCGAGGAAAATGAACAGGCCTCTTTACATATGCGGAGGCTACGCTAAAGTCAACGGCGATTTCTTCGTTTCACCCAACTTAGTCAAGTGAAAACAGTCACTGTTGACTACATCAAGGGTTTTCCGTTGACTAAATCGCTACGTGTTCGCCCCGCTTTAGATTTGAATCTTATGCAATAATTAGTCATTTCTTTTTATAGTGTTGATTTTATAACAATGCACTTGAACGCGTAATATATATTGAATAACTTTCTTGATGCAGTTCTAAGACATTAAAACAGTTGTTTTATACTTTGACTTGATTCCAAAGCAGGAAATATAAATTGAAAACCTTTTAGAAGTAATAAACTTTGAGCTCAAAGTCATTTATTTTCTTTAATATGATATTGGATTTACTAAATGATATTAAGTTTCTGATTATTTTGCTTATTATTATTGTATTGCTTTATCATACCGTTAAGTTTTTTTGTTGTTTTAGAATTCATTATTTCAAATAGTGAACTTTATATTGTGAATTCTGAAGTTTCAACAGGTATCTATTTCTGTTGCATTATGCAGATATAAGCACACTTGATTAAAGTGTCTACTAAATATTGTTTGGTTCTTTTTTGATATTGACCTGTTTGATGAGTATTAATTAAAGTAATTTACAGTAATAGATAGCACCAAAGCTTAAGCTTGGCATTCTGAAGTTAAGCAAGAGTAGTAAAAGAATTCCTTTATATCTACTCAAAATGAATATAGTGTCAGAATTGTTCCCTAATGAATTCTAATATATTTTGATTATTTGATATGAGCATTTTTCTGTCAAAGAAATGTATTGCCATTCTAAACAATTTAATTGATTAAAAATATGTTATTTTAAAGCTAATGTACCCGAAAGTTGCTTCTTCTATTAAGATTCAACTTATACAATGTTTGGTAAAAGGTATTGAATAAGAATAATTAATTTACTTTTGAACACAATGCAGTGATACTTATTAATAAACTACCACTGTTACAATTCGGCAACAGTTAAGGTTATATTAGAAATGAATTAATTTCTAGTTTTTGCACTTTGGTTGTGCTGTTTGAAGATTTTGCTTCATGTCTTTGTTGCTTAGGCATCTGAGCATGCTTCATTTGTGAATGCAATCAATTGATTTTTTGAGAATACAAGCCTGTCAATAGTTTGACTAAAAGGTTAAGTTTGATTACACACACACTTCCACTCCGACGTTTCATATATATATAGACACGTCATATCTGGTTCGAATTTCTAAATAAGATAAGTCATACATTTATATGACCTCACAGTTTTAAACAAGCAGACAAGATTTTTGTTTGATTACAGCATATGTCCGCCCCGTGCGTCAATGACATGTTGAAAGCGGAGCATAGCATAATCAATTAGTGCATGAAGGGTTTCCCGGGGAATGTCTGAGACATGTCTAATGCTGGCTTTCAACTCAGGCACAATCCGTACGCTCTGTTGATAGACCCGATCTTTCAAATACCGCCAGAGCCAAAAATCGCGCGGGTTCAAATCCGGAGAACGTGGAGGCCACGCATCTGGATAATTTCTAGATATCACACGACCCGCTATAAAATCTATGTGACACAGTGCTAGTGGATATTATCGTATGGATTTACAATATGTCGATTTCTTCGAAAACTTTCCCAGGAGATTGGAAGAAAGGAATAGTAGTCTCTCCAAAGTTGGCACGAAGCAGTTCCTTCACTTGTCGACCCATATGAGGAGGTGCTCCATCTTGCATGAAGACAGTGGTTTCCAAGCATCGTCGTTCTCGCAAGGCATAAATCACATCTTACAGGACCTCGTTGTGTCACTTCCTCAAAGAAAAAGGGGCCTAGAATAAAATCGGCGGTGAATCCACACAACACAGTCACGTATTCAGAATGCAATGGCTTTTCATGCACGATATGGGGGAGCGAGGTACCCTATATGCGGCAGTTCTGCGTGTTCACCGCTCCTTCTAGGGTGAAATGTGCTTCGTCTGACCATAGAATCTTCCACGACCACAGATCATCAACAATCATCCTCGCTAGAAAGCGATAAACAAAGTAAGCGCGTTGAGAGGGATCTTGAGGTTTTAGATGTTTTGCCAGATGAATCCTGTATGGATACCAATGCAAAATGGACCACAAGAACTTTCGCACTGTGGACCATGGGATGGACAATTCTCGTGCTGTTGCTCGAGCACTTGTTGCAAAATGTTGAGGAAGAGGAAGCTCTGTCCACCACTCCAACAGCCACGTCCTCAACAACTTCGTCTGCTATCTTGCGCCGTCCTCTTCCTGGTGCGACAGCCAAATCGACAGTCGATTGAAATTTCTTTATCATTTTATGCAACCCAGTATCTGACATGGGCCCTTTTTGCAGTCTTTTTAGACGACGATATGCTCGCAATGCAGCTGGACTGCTGCTATCATTCTGTTTTACCAACAGTGCGCGTTCTTTCTTGCTTAAAACCATGATCTTTCGTGAAAGCTTTTAAGTAAACATAATGTAATGAATGGATCAAGCCATGACTGGATATGTTGACTTTCTAATTTCCATAAACTTTCTGCTAATAAGGCCGATATTGAGAACGAACATATGCTGTAATCAAACAAAAACCTTGCCTGCTTGTTTAAAACAGTAAAACTAGTTTTAAAATCTCAATTTTCATTCCACAGCGCCACATTTTCACCTGGGTGGTAAAACTTTGCACTAATTTTTTCCGGAATTCTCTCCCCCATGGTCTGAATAACCTACATTTCAATTTGCATCACAATCAGTTCATTAGATTGGGCTCTAGAGGGCTCTGAGTAGGCGAACTTATTTTATAACAACCCTGCATTAAAACGCAAAGCAATTTTTAAGAGCAAAATCGGCACTTCTGCGCATGCGCATTGATCATTGTTATGGTCGTTAATTGTTGTATGTAATTGTTGTTAATTTGATCATCAATGCTAGCAAAGTTCTTGATTGTGACGTCTTTGTGGAGAGGATTGTTTATTATTTTTTATGATTGCTTATGAAACATCAAATTTTGGCGGGTTCCATCTAGTATAAATAATATGGCATAAAAACTGTAGAAATGGTTCCCAACAAATATAAAAGAAATAATAAATTGTGGCGAAACACTGATACGCCACACAACTAGAGCACCAGCAGACAGATGGACAGCCAGACAGACTGACGTATTGTGAATACATAAGTATGTACCACAGACTACCGAATAAACAGATGGGAGAAAACCAATAACGTATATTAAAGTTAGACCCCGAAACCTGCCGCCATACTTAAAGCAATTTACGAAGCACCGCCTCCCAGAACCGTCATGGCCGAAAGTGAGTGAAGGTGATGCAAAACATGAGGATAGCAAAACATTAATAATTCTTTCACACGCCGATCACGGAGTGATAAGTTTATCTTTTCGTTAACTTTGTATTTTAAGTATTTTATTATTTTATAGACAAGTTTTCGATCATGGTTTCAATTTCAATTTCGTTTGGATCATCTTTCAGTTACGTATTTTTGATTTATGCTTGTGGAAAGTGATTCCTGATCCTTTTTCGAGTCTATTTGCGGAACAACTTTGAGGAATGGTTTTGAATTAATTATTCCTCGGGCCCAGAATCGTCAAAAACAAAGCGGCCAGACAGCTAACTAATCCACGAATCACCCCTGCCCAGAACTGTCATGGATTCAATTGGCTTCACGGAAAGCACGGCCTAGGCTATTCGAGTATAAATCACAATTACAGACAGACGTGTATTGACAACGTGGTCGCATCCCAGTTCACCAGTGACGAAAAAATTCAAGGTTTCACCCTCCGCAGGAAAGATTATGGCAACAGTGTTCTGGGACGCGAAAGGTGTGATTCTCATTGATTTCCTCCATCAAGGGATCATCAATGCGTCACGCTACTGCGACATCTTCAACGAACTCAGGTCCGCCATTCAACGAAAGAGACCAAGGCTCTTGAGTGAAGGTGTTGTGCTCTTGGACGACAACGCAAAACCACACGCAGCAAGGCTCTCACAAGATCAGATAGCCTCGGGCCCGCCTGCCTGCTGCCATTCTTTCTTCAAACTGATTGCACGCAACGGCAAATGTCTTAAGCTTGTTTCACATAGAAAATCCTTGGCGGAGCGGATGCAGATCCGCATATATTGCGTATAGTGGCGCCTCCGTGCGCATACCCCGTGGAAACGCGGAATCTGTTGAGCATTTCACAATTAAAACTTTCGCGCAACTTTTCCGCTTAAGCTGTCTCCTGATTGGTCCCTTTAAAATAGTATCTTCTTTCGTAAAATGGGGTCTAAAACTAAGCTTTTGAAGTAAAAAAAGTCTATCAAATGAATTTTCAACAATTTTTTAAATGGAGATGTTATATATTGTCAATTTTTCATTTGGCGGAGTATGATTTAAAAATACAAGAACTATACATCCCAGTAATTGTGTAATAATAAATATATATTTTAATTACAATAATATTTAAAAAAAATTAAACCCCTTTTGGGTAAAAGTCGAGAGTAGCATTCTCTAATTTTCTCGGAAGACATCGGTCAGCCCCGTCGCGTTTACGCATGAATTCATTATTGTAATGTGTCTAATTAATATATAAATAATTTATCATATTCTAGGAATTATATTTTATTACGAAATTTATGCGGGAAAAAAAATCACTAAAGTCCCGTAACGGTGAACATCAGCTACGGGCGGGCTGTCGGTCATTGATGTCGGCCTGGCCGCACATACATGTACATCGTCACGAGATTTTCGTGATGTGTTTTCTTGCATAATTTTCCGAAAATATAAATTCTAAAATGCGATATATCATTTACTTATTTAATAAATATGTTACACTTATTTAATGATTAAAAACAATAATAAATTCGAGCTAGACGGGGCTGAAACAAGCTTTATGTAAAATAGGCTTAAACGTGAAGGGGCTGATCGATCATCGATGTCACCCGAGAAAATAGAAACCGACTTTTACCTGGTTTTGTTTTATTTTAGCCGAGCATTTCTGTGTTCCTTTATTTGGTATTCCAAATTGAAATTCGTTCAGAAATTAAAGAAATAAGTTTCTCATGAAACACATATTTGCTGGCCATCGCTGTGTAGTAGAGTGTAATTTTTATCTCTCCCGCTTTAGGTTCTCCCTACATGCTTTGCGCTTCACCTGCTTCCTGATTGGCTGAGGCAAAGCGGATTCCGCAAAATTTCCAGACCTCCTTGAAATGAAAAATCCGCTACGCAACTCTCGCGGAGCAGATCTGCAACGTTTGCGCGTGAATGTGAAACGCCTCAGTTTAGCGGAAAAAGTCCGCTTTTGCCCGCAGATTGCGCTTCCGCGTGTTTTCCGCTCCGCAAAGCTCTATGTGAAACAGGCTTTAATGTCGGTGGCGACTATGTCGAAAAACAGTGCAAGGTGTATTTTTTGGCAATGAAGTTTCCGTGTGAAAAAAATGACGAAACTACTTTCGGAACAATCCTCGTATAAGCACACCTTTCATTACTTCAGGGTAGTGCTCTAAAATTCTCCTTGATTTAGGGCTGGTTCTACCAATCTCGGATAAATCATCGGATAGCTATCGAAGGTTTAAACTTAGGCCCGGTATACCACTTCAATTGCGTTCTACCAACATTTTTTATTCTACAGAAAACTTTACTGACCGTATAGTGCACAAGCAATGTAAGGGCATGGCCCACTAGATTCTATAATCTAGTAGGCCATGGTAAGGCGCACTGTGGTTAGTTAGAGAACCTCTCTATGATTAGTCAGGTTGATATTTAGTGCTTCCCTCTAGTGTGAAAAAACAACAAAAGTATTCATTCCAATCAGTATCGGTGTTGAAACGCGAAAAAAGAAACGCGAAAAACAAATGCAGCTCGAGAAGCAGACCTCAGATACGCAAACTTCCGTTTCGTTTCTCTTCTTGGAGGCTATGTTGTTGATCATTGAAAATGAAATACAGACAGGAAATCTAGATCTAATCTGCTGTTTACTTGCACCCTAAAACTTATTCCGACCGTCGTACCTTAAAATGGTAATTATATAACACGAAATAAAATGGTTTGAAGGCATTTTCAAATCGAAACGGACTGGAAGTACCGCCATTTTCGCTCGTAAATTTGAACGAAACTGCTCACTATACCAAGAATAAATAGCTATCCGACCTCTCGAGGACCGTATACTTTTACCCGGAGATCTGTGGTTTATTCTTGTGTTTATCTGAGGATTTATCCTATTTGAGGATGGTAGAACACCGTTTTGACTTATCTGAGCTTTATTCTATTTATTTATTCCATACTTATTCTATTTGAGAATTTATCAGAGGTTGGCAGAACCGGTATAGCAGGACAGAGTATACCCTTGGATAGATTATACCCGGGGTTAGTTTATTCTAGAATGTTTTATACCCCTTGTTCAGGAGTGGCATCATGCCAACTCCCTCTAAACTATCCCCCCACTACCACCACCCCTGTCGGCTACTTGGCCAAATACGCATAGATAATAAAAGGGTTGGGGTTGATAATACGAAAAGTTTGCGAGGCTCACAGTTTTCTATACTTGAGCACAATGTTCAATTTGCTCTCCCCCTTCTTTCCCCCTTTTATGCTGGAAGCCTTTGACTTCCTCATTTAATTTGATACTTAAATGATAAAATTTAAATTAGTAATTGAATTGAAAAATTGTAAAAATTTAAATTCTTTTTTTGATTAAATATATGAAATTAGAAAAATCGCATTTTCTTTGTTTGAACAAAAACGCATGATTTTAGGATTTATTTTTTAAATAATGAGGCGATGATTTTAAGCTAGGCTATTGATTGATATGCATATTAAAATGATCATTTTTTATATTAAAAGATGAAATGTTTTACCGGATAAATTTATGATTAAATTTGGTACACATTTTTTAATTAAACAAGAGTCACAGACTCCTTGGTTAATTCGTTAATTAGACAAGTTTTATTCTAAAATGTAACCTAGGGAGGGTTTAGTAAATTCCAATTTATGTGGGGAAAAAGAAATGTGAGATATTTCTCTGATGCACGATAATAAAAAAAAATTGGTAATAAATAAATAATGGGTATAGAAGAAAAGAATGACGACACATAAGAACCCTGGAATAAAAAAATAAAATAAAAATTGAACACAGGAATTGGACTCTGAATAAGTTTGAAAAGGGTACCCTTTGTCAAAGCTAGGACGATAATAAAGCAAAGAGGATAATAGAAAATCATCCTGAAAGTGATCCTTTAATTTTTATAATAAATACATAAATGGCATTGTCTTTTTGATGTTAAAATTCTAGACGGCAGGGCAGGGAGGAATTTTTGACAAGATGGGTCGGGGCTTGCCCCAAACTAATCTAGAAGAGAAGACCAAGATGAGGAGAAAGCTAAACAGGAAGGGAAAATATGAAGAGTACATTATGCATTGTATTGAAAAAAAAATACAGAAAAAATCCAGTGAAACACATATTAGAAATAAATATGTAATGCACAAAGAAATGGTGGATTTCTACATTGTAATATTTACTTTTGCGTATTGCGTATAATTTATTTTTATTCAAATATTTCCGTTGATCAAATCATGTACTGCTTTCTTTTACTCATTTCTTTTACCGCACATATATTGCAATTTACTAAACCCTCCCTAGATCACAGTTTAGAATAAAACTTGTCTAATTAACGAATTAACCAAGGAATCTATGACTCTTGTATAAATTAAAATTTTAAAAATGTGCACCAAATTTAATCATAAATTTATCCGGTAAAACGTTTCATATTTTAAATATAAAAAACGCGAATATCATTTTAATACGAATATCAATAGCCTACTTTAAAATCATTGCTCATTATTTAAAAAAACAAATCCTAAAATCACGCGTTTTTGTTCAAACAATGAAATGCGATTTTTCTAATTTCATATATTTAATCAAAAAACGAATTTAAATTTTTACAATTTTTCAGTTCAATTTAAATGAGGAAGTCAAAAGCTTCCAGCATAAAAGGGGGAAAGAAGGGGGCGAGCAAACTGAACCTTGTGCTCAAGTATAGAAAACTGTTAGCCTCGCAAACTTTTCATATTATCAACCCCCAACATTTTTATTATCTATGCGTATTTGGTTAAGCAGCCGACGGGGATGGTGATAGTGGGGGGGGGGGGGTAGTTTAGAGGGGGTTGGTACGACGACCACTCCTGAACTAGGGGTATAAAACATCCTAGGACAAACTAACCCCGGGTATAATCTATCCGAAGATATACTCTGTCCTGTTACACAGGCTCGTAGAGAACTATTCTTCTTGTTTTGACAGAGCATAGCCTCTATCCGAAATGTCAGCTTTTTATTTATTAATTTTGTTTTATTTTATTTTTTATTACTTATCTCTTATTGTATTCCAGGGTTCTTGTGTCTCATCCTTCTCCTCTACATCAGTCTATGGGGAAAAAAAAGAAACTGATCACGTCATCATGACCATGGCGCCATGTAGCATTACCCTGGACTGTCAGAATGACACGAACCGATGCCTCAGATTACTCAATACAACCTGTGCCGAGGCCAATGATATCGATACAACTCCTGCATCGCTAACCTTGTAGAGAAAACGCGTAGCCGAAATTCAAGTCACCAGGAAAACTAATCGATTACTTTTGTGGATGCTATGCAATATCAAGACTTTTTCTATACAGGTTGGAAAATAGCGTGGCGTCACTATAGCAAAGTTTGGTCTCTATTTTTTCTTTGCTCGCCAGATGGCGCAAAAGACAGTGTAGTGGGTAGATTTCTGATTCATCCTATAGGATTAGTAACAAAAATCGCTGAAATAATTTTAATTTATTTGATTTCTTTATTTGATTTTGACCTCAACATTTTAAATTTTAATAAATAATTTTAATTATTAACATTAAACAATGATTAAAAGCAATTTTTATATTATGTACTTGATGGTACTTATTATATATATTTCTACTTGAATTTTGAGAAATCTGATGCAAGGAATGTATTCTTGACATTACACAGTAGCAAATGATGAAAAAAAAATTTGAAAATTTTTTTAGAAAATTTCGTTTTGTTTTGGTTTTTTTTTTTTTTGGGGGGGGGGGGGCAAGCCTCCCGTTAATTCAATTTACATTGTTGCAAAGCCCACACATTCAAATTGTTTCGAGGCTAACGAGAAATACAGGCTCAGGCACTGAAAAGTCACCTAACCAAGATAGGTCTGTTAACAATCCAACCTGTAATGAAAGTTACATTGTTAATAGACCTATCTTGGTCAGGTGACTTTCCAGTGCCGGAGCCTGTATTTCTCGTTAGCCTCGAAATTGTGTCATATGACGAACAAAGGGCGAGGTCAAAAAAGCACACAACGAGTTGGGATGGTGAAGCAATAATTATTGCTCGATTGTTAACATATCGTAACAACAATGATTTTATTCACTAACTCAACTCTGTGTTATTTCACTGAAACACTGAAACTCCGTGTTAGCATTTTTGACCTCGCCCATAGCCAACACCACCTAAATAGAAGGCCTGATAACAGAAACGTCTTTCATTGTTACATCATTACTCGACCATTGTTAATCCTATTTCTACAATAATAAGCCCTAAATTTGGTCCAATACTTAGCCTACGAAAAAGACAGGCCGGGGCACTAAAAAGTTACATGACCAGAGTAGATCTAGCAACAATCCAAACTTCATTGTTTCCATCTTGGATTTCAACAATCAGTAACTTTTCGTTTGTTGAAAACAATGAAGATTGGATTGCCAAAGTCATGCAATAGAGGGAGCAAAAATCGACTATTCAGTAAATACAAAAGTCCAATTGTTAACTCCAACAATGGAATTTGCGCAAGTGCACAGACCAGAGGATTAAAAGACCATGCCTGGACTGACAATTCAACTTCCATTGTTTACAACAAACGATAAAGCACCTGTTGTAATCAATGTTATTTCGTTTGTTGTAAACAATGAACGTTGGATTGTCAGCCCTCGTTTGATGACGCAGTCAGCAGGCAGTGAGCAGACTATCCTTTTTAGGTGGTGTTGGACGAACTCACATGTTCTCCTTTATTTATAGTAGGACTAGCAGAGACACCCGGCACTGCCCGAGATAATTACAGTTGTAGGTTAAACAGAACAACCTCATGAAGCTAAATAATAAATTTGTTTTCAGTAATTCTACCAGGTGATTCAGTCAATTTCTGACCATTTCACTCGAATGACGTGCATTAGGGATAAACAATTGAAAGAATATGAGCGCCATATCGAATTTCTAAATAGTTGGAGTTTGTATTGTTGCAATGGCGCTGCATGAAAATCGTATTGTTGAAAAATGGCGCCCGCTTTATCAACAGAGCAGAAATGCAAGGTTGTCGAATGGTATTTCGAGACAAAATCACCTGTAACCGTGCAAAGAAAGTTCCGGAAGGAGTATAAGTGTCGAGACGCACCAGGCAGGCAAGCAATCATGGATTTTGTCAAGCAATTTCGTGCCACTGGATGTGTTAAAGGCAAGAAAAAAGGCGGGAGCGAAGCTCGTGTTCGAACGGCCGAAGTTGTCGAAAATGTTCGCACAAGGTTGGTCGATTCCCCTATCAAAAAATTGTTCGCCACCTATCCATTGAAGAAGGGCTGTCGTATACCACGACGTGGCGAATTTTGAGAAAGGATTTACTCCTGTTCCCGTATAAGATCCATGTTTATCAGGAGTTAACAGACACTGGAAGACAGAAGCGACAACGATTTGCGATGGTGTTTGGAGCAGAAATGGAAGCCAATCAGGACACTGTGGACAACCTGTGGGTGTCAGATGAGGCCTTCTTCCATCTGTCAGGTGACGTTAATAAACACAACGTTCATTTTTGGGGTTCCCAGCATCCTCATGAGATCCATAAGTGAAGAGTGACTGTGCAAAACAAGTTAAATCCATTTTTTGTCATTTTGCGCAAAAAGTGAAAAACGTTTCTACCGACAACGAATCGACCACCAATCACAACACCTATCCCAGTCGGATAGGTTTAGTTTACGTAGGTATCAGTGCGTTTATTAAACTTCATGCTGTGGAGGAAGGATAGGTACAGTGCTGTTTTATTCGTGATCTAACTTGTTTTGCACGGAACACCGGATTTAACTTATTTTGCTTCATATAAAAAATAAATATAACTTTTTTTGCAGTGAACAGTGTTTCATTTTGTTTATACAGAACGTAAAATTGTCTATAATGGACAGAGTATTAAAGAACACCTTTCACAATTCCGTGTATTCTGCTTATACGTGGTTAGCGTCAGGTTCTGGCTCGGTGCAGTTGCATTCATAGGACAACATATCATCATCAAGACGTACTTCCATGGATTCGGTCAGCTCTTTGTACATCTGGAGATCATCGTTAGCCCGCCATTCCGATCCAAACGCTTTGAGCAGAAGTTGTGTTATGTCCTTCTTTTTGACAGCGGATATGTGCCTGCTTGGCTCTGTTGTAGGTAGTGTGGTCCCGTTGTGCTTGACTCGTCGTTTTATCAACTTACATTCCTTTCCAGTGTCCACGCGGTAAGCTGACTAGTTTCGCACGGTGACTGCCATACTGCCCCTCTTCTTTGTTTTCTTCAACAGGACTGTTCGTTTCGGTGTTTGGATGGATGGTAGGTTGTTGTATTGATATGCATACCGGGCCTTCCAGTCCACAGACCTCCCAGTCTCTAGGAAACACAAACACTTTACTGCAATGGTCACTGAAAACCTGGTGGTACTCTGCAAATGTTAAGATCGTGTCCTTTGGTTTGAGATCTTGACGAATGCGCCCGAAAAGCCTGTCATGCGGCAAGAAATTATGCCCTCAGATTGGAAACACCATCATCACACTCTGTATGTTGTTGGGCGCTCCGTAGTAGCATGGCTAGAATAATATTGTTTTTGTTTTGGCCGGCGCAACCATCACTTGCAAGAACGATGTGTCTGATTGAGTCGAATTCCGGATCATGGGGGAGAACTTCACTGAGATAATGGAATACAGCCCTGGCTACTTCGTTTTTCTGCCTCGCTCGGACTGGTTCTCCGTCCACGTGTGGGAGAAGGAGTGGTCGGGGGACACGTCGCACAACCTAAAGTTGTAGAGGCCAAGCTGACGTGAATAGAATGCCTCTTGAATTGGCAGCTTCGGAAGGACTTGGACCTGCTATAGATCAGAGGCAATAAGCTTTACATCTGGAACAGTCTTCTTCTCACGAAGAATGGCGTAGAAAGCCTTCGCTCGCAGTTTGTGATTGGCTAGAAAAATTAGCACGATTTGCACCGAACAGAGCGGTGGAATTAACTTATTTTGCACCGTCATGCTAACTTTCCCCCACTCATACTAAGAAAAATTTTCACTCGATTTGCACCAAATAGTGTCCAACATGTAGGAATCTGTGACGTCAAACGTCAGCATTAGTTGTTGCAAATTAATTTAAAATTAGATTTAACTTGTTTTGCAGAGTCACTCTTCATATGGTTGTTGGTTAAAAGAGTTGAGTTCATGTATGCTTTGTTATCGATTATGTCGTCAACTGTAGCTCGAACGAAGGGACTGCGTCCTCTGTCATCTTTCACTTTTTCTCAATAGTCTGATATCTCTCCATTATCTCCAGTTACTGATCATTATTTAAATAATTCCAAGAAAACATTAACTTCTAAGAAAAGCCCGAACAACAGGAATTCTACGTATTGTTACAAATTCAATTTTGTTTTATATTTCTTAGAGGTGGGATGGAACCATCATTCTTAATGAACTTGCTTATATTGCACACTTTGCCCGGGCTTTACTTACCCTCTTGTTGTTCTGTCTCATATTAAATGTTATCCGTCTTCACCCCGGGGAGCATCACTGGATACTTTATTTTTGTATTTTTAATTTTTTATTTCAAATTAAAGCTGAAAAAGTAATATATATTTACTATAAAATATAAACAGTTTTATGCAGGTATAGGGAGAAAACCTGGCGCCCTCCAACGTTTATTTACGATCGTATTGGCTGACTTTTTGCCTATTGTTTTCTGCCTGAGCGGACAGGAGGCAGTTAGTATCAAGTAGGTAGTGGCTATGGCCGAGATTTCCGTGATTGTACATAAAAAAAAGAAGCCATGCACGAACATATGGAGGAGAAAAGTGAGGAAATGCATGTAATGCTACAGTAATGTAAACGAAGAGTTTGTTGCTTGCACATGTTTGTTAAAAAAAGCACAATTCTATTAGAGAAGAAGACACAATTTTACTGAAGTTAAATTTAAATTATTTTTATTAATAATTTTAGAAATATTTTTGAGCCCATATATAGTTTTAAAATTGTAAAACAATTTCTAAATTTATAAAAAAAGGTCAAGATCTTAATTTAGATATGTAACATCTTTTCAGCTTTATTGTCAATTCTTCCAGTTTTGCTTTTAGGTTTATTTTAATGCTTGCAAACAATTGTTATGCTAATGTTAATTGATCTATACAACTTTTGCGCCATTCAAATTTATTGTAATTATAATAATATTGAAGTACTATTTTATTTACATCATTTAAATGAAGTAAATATAGAATTCTATTATTTGTGAATTGATCGAACCGAATCAGATTTATAATTTTTCCATATCAAAAAAAATTGGTTGTCATTTTGTAATTCCTTGTTCGTATTTTCGAAAATAGGTGTGCACATTTTACAATAATGGGAATAAAGGAATTTTTTACTGATGTAGCCAGCTACGTAAACGAGAGCATTTTCTTGTGGAACTGTACACTTATTTTAAATGGAAATCATGTGGAACTCTTTCAGCAGGTACAGATGGTTTTTTGTCTTGTCATATTAGTTAAATCTAATAACAATTTATCTAAATCATTCTTGCAATTCACATGTTCGCTTGTTTGTTTTTTTTTTTAAAAATGCTGAAACTTGTTTTAGAGCTTGCTTAAAGGGCAACTGACATCAAAATTTTCGATACTATAAGATTAAGTAAATAATTAAATAAAACTGCATAATTCCATAATGCATAATTTAATTTCGAAAATTTTTATTATTTATTTAATAAAATGAACAAATATTCGCTATTTACTGAACAACGCGAAAAACTTCTTCAGATAGGGGAAAAGTCGATGACGTCATACGGGCGAAAGGAGTTTCCAGTCCTGTAGTCATTACCGCTAAAGTCATTCACTCAACAGAGGTCAATCTGAGATCAACTCGAAAAAAGTTCTCGAGAAAAATGTTTCAGCCTTGCAATCTTTATGTTCCCTTTCTTGTCAACTAAATAGTTTCCCAAAACGGAGTAACATGGAATTCTGTGGGAGCGCGTGCAATATCAACGGCAACCATAAAAGATTCAACCAGACCCATTTTCAAGACAACGTGAATAGAATCAATAGGATATAGAAGGGGGGGGGGGGACAACTGGTGATGAATCCGTTGCCCTGAACTAAAATTATAAACAATTATAAAAAAAATAACACCTGTTGAAACTTTCTATATATGTATTTTTAGGGTGATTTACATCGAATGTAAAATACTTAAAGGGGGTATTATAGAGGTTAAGATAAACACAAAACGTCCTATGAACATGGGTCCGAATTTGAACGATAACTGAGATATGAACAGAAATAAAAATGCCGCCACCAAGATCAACAAGTTAAAAACTCAGGTTCTGTAAAGCCTAGATTAAAGAAATTTGGAGGAATAAGAGGGTACATAAGACTGTGTTTACCGTTAAAATTTGATTGAATTCCAACGAGAAGTTTCCGAGTTACTCATTCAACATCATAACAAGTGCTCACTTGTGAGTACTAACTAGCACTTGTTACAATTTTGA
>JAHWFO010017332.1:40313-64206 GCA_023313115.1 Rhysida immarginata
GATCAGTCATCGCGCGATGTGCAGAAGTGAACATTAACCAATATTTGCAATTAGATATATTTATGGGCACTGGTTCATCCCGATCGTAAGAGAAATTGACACGGGTGTGAGAAACATATACGGGTGGAGAGCGAAATCATTACAACCCATGTTTTGCTTTAAAGTTTCGTGATGTCACTCCCGGAAATCTATCTTGGTACAGACGCTGAGCAATTTTTCACTTAGCGCTATAACTTTTTAACGGAGCCTCAGATCGAAAAACGCGACTAGACTTTTTTGCTCAGAGTTTCATCCTCTATATATCATTAAATTTGTGAAACGTCGTACACCCTGTATAATTTTCAGATTTTTTTTTTAGAATGTCAGTAGGAAATGTTTTACATAAATGTACAGGATAGAGTAATTAAAATTAATTTTTTTTTATTAGAGTTGGTTATAATTAAACTGTCTTAATGTGGAAAGTTTTCTGTCTAGGGTGAGCTAAGTAGAAAAAGTTTAAAGTGAAAAATGGAGGCTTTACAATACATTAAAGAAGGTTTGAAGAAACTGACTAGTTTCGCCATTTATTCCGGTCTTTTTCAAAGTCGGGAATAGATTGCGAAACTAGTCAGCTTCTTCAAACTTTCTATAATATACAGGGTGTTCAATTTATCTGAAGACTTTGAAATATCTCGAGAACCACACACTGGATCAAAAAAAGTGTGGAATGAAAAATGTTCGTCTTGAAGGGGGACATCTAATGATACCAAACTCGACCCCCCCACCCCCACCCTCTGGAGGTGGGGGAGGGAGGAGTAAAAAAATTTAAATGGGAACCCCCATTTTTTATTGCAGATTCGGATTCTCCAGAAAAAAATACCCCAATTTGACCTACGATTTGAGTCATTTCCGTCACAGATGGCGCTGTAATCGACAAAAATCAAAATGGGTAAAAAATCGTTGAAAAATGGCGATATCTCAAAAAATAGGTAAAAAAATCGTTGATATTTTTACAAATGCTACTTAATAACACCATAACTGTCCACCCTATTTCTTGAGATATCGCCATTTTTCAACGATTTTTTACCCATTTTGATTTTTGTCGATTACAGCGCCATCTGTGACCGAAATGACTCGAATCGTAGGTCAAATTGGGGTAATTTTTTCTGGAGAATCCGAATCTGCAATAAAAAATGGCGGTTCCCATTTAAATTTTTTAACTCCTCCCTCCCCCACCTCCAGGGGGTGGGGGTGGGGGGTCGAGTTTGGTATCATTAGATGTCCCCCTTCGAGACGAACATTTTTCATTCCACACTTTTTTGATCCGATGTGTGGTTCTCGAGATATTTCAATGTCTTCAGATAAACTGAACACCCTGTATAGTAAAGCCTCCATTTCTCACCTCAGAAATAACAATACAAAGACCCAATGAGTTGTTGGTTAGGGGAAGTTAAATTATAACCATCCTATACTTATCTAACCTATAATTTCTTTTGGAAACAGGGGGGAAAAGATAAGGCAGGCGTTTTATTTCCGGAGTTTGAACAATTTACATCAGAACACCATTCTCCAAAGCTGTACTTGTTTTTATTGGGTGAATTCATAACAACTTTAAATTATGTTGGTCCGTTCATCAAATAACTAGTCGTGGTTTTTATATAACTTAAGATTTAAGCATACATTTTTAACATTGACCACTAGACCAAAACCACCCTTCTTCTCCTTTCTCTTATGGTCTAAAGTCCAAAATATTTCTATTGCTCTCGTATAACTATAATAATATTGAAGTAATCTTTTATTTATATCGTTTAAATTAAGTAAATTCAGATTTCTATCATTTGTGATTTCTTCACACACAAGAAGTGATGCTACCCGTTCACATTGAAGATCTTAAGCATGATTAAGTAATTAATAATAATTATTACTTATCACATATTTGAATCCATGTGATATCACCAATAAATTATTATTGTAACTGTTGAATATAAAAGAATGTAATAAATTTGTAATTTTTGTTGCAAAAAATCATCAAAAGTTTGTTGTTGTTGTTTTTTTAAGTAAAATATTTAAAATTACTTTTAGTGTTAATTAAAAATTATATGCAAAACAAAATTCTATTTATAAATAAATACATTTGAGTCTAATAACATTATAAATAAATTATTACATAATTGTTATTATAGTTAATATTTACATTTCAATATTGAAAATTTTTAATGAATCCGTCATAATCGTGTGTATCGCTAGAGATTAGAGCCCCATGGTATCGCTAGGATGCTCAATCTGCCGAGAAAATAAAAACCCAGAAAAAACGTAGACGGATACAGAAACCCCAGATGGAAAAAAAAAACCCAGAAATAAACCCAAGTTCGGAAAGTCACTTTAGAAAAACCATTCATACGTATATAATAACAAGAAACATCCCATGTTTAAATATAAAAACATGAAATATGTTAAATGTATTTTGGTTATTGTAAATGAAATAATTACAATTAAATGTATTGAACGCATAAGCTAAAATATAAAAAAAGAAAATGAAACGATTTTAAAAACATACTACACACGACGATATAACGATCAATATATAAAAATTTTTTGCATACATGAAGTAAGTAAAAAAAAAAAAAGGTCTTTTTAAAATGGACTGTGCTCTCTGCTGATTTTGAGGTCATTCTCTTGAAGTTTTCACATTTATATTACATTTGTATAAGAACGTATCCGATGCGTTAGAAAAAGGAGGAGGGGGGAGAACCTCAAACCGAAACAAAACAGTTTAAAAAAGACTAAAAACAAAAAGACTTTTAAACTGTTTTGTTTCGGTTTGAGGATCTCCCCTTCTTCTAACGCTATTTTCAGGGTTTTGTCTGAAGAAGTCGCTGAGATAGCAGGTGACGAAAAAAAACTCAGATCTAAATGGAAAAACTTATTTTCGGCAATACCAAGGTCTTTTACTTGGGCAATACTTCCCCTGACAACGCTGCCTATCGGACCTAACAAGTTACTTTTGAATAGCATTCAAGTAGTAATGTAATTGTTTTTTTTTATAAAAATATCCGAAGAGAAAGAGTTTATTTCTTAAGATGCGATACGGTGAAACGGTAAAACTAATGCAGCGCATTTCCATTTTAGTTTCTTCTTATTAGCACCAGAGTATAGCACTATCAGGGGTGTAAATTTGTATTACGCAACACTTACTTCGTTGTACAGCACATTATACAGAGTGATTGATTTAACATGAGACATCGAATATCCCCGAAATTATGCATCGTACAAAAAAAATGTCTCAAATAAAATGTTTTCGAGAGGGTCGTCATTCACCTGTGCTAAAATCTGCCTTCCCCGTCCCATTGCCGGGGATGGGACGGGGGGGGGCAAGTTTGAAATTTCAAATTGGAACCCCTATTTTTATTGCATATTTGGATTCTACTTCAAAATTTGTGTAGACTTTATCTGAAAGATTCTTTTCGATTCGTGATAGATAGCGCAGTAATTGTCGAAAATTAGTCAAACTTAAACGCGAGTGAGTTAATAACAACCAGGGCCGTATCCCGAATTTTATTTCGGGGGGCTGGCCCCCAAGCAACAGAATTAGTTGGCAAGATGATCAATTTCGGGAGGTCTGCACTCCCCTCAGCTTCCTCGCCCTGCCCTGGGTACGGCTGTGATCATATTAGATCCTGCGTTTCATACTACATTCTCACCATAAGACGACCACATGGACGCTACTTAATTAGTAAATTAAGCGTTCATTGATAAAAAGAAGTTTAATTTTTTTAAAGCACTCTCTTTAAACACTGCTTTAAATTTACGCCAAATGCGACGCAATCTATCACAAATTGAAGATATGTCCAAGACAAAAAAGTAGTGTATTTTTATCGCAGATGCATACTGGAATGAAACGTAGTGGTTCCCATTTGAAGAACCCATAGCCAAACTACGGTTAACTATTATTTTAAAGATTAATAAATAGCGGAAGAATGAAGCTACTTATTGGTTTTATAATGTCCGTCTGTCCCCTTCATATATTCTACATTTTTTGATATAGAAGGTTGAAATTAGGAATGAGGCTTACCATGAGTATGTCCAACACCGTCTAGATCGGTCCGGGGCACGGAAAGGTTCTGCGAGCCAGCCTGCCCTCACGAGCAGAGACCTGTTGAGTGAAATCATGACGTCGATGAAAGAGAAGGGGAGTGGGGTGGAGGGAATCTGAATAAAGACAAACTGACGAGCGATAAATGGAATCGGTTAATTGAATTTGATTCTGAAACCTGAAATTAATTGGCGACGTAAATACAATATTTAATATTCCCGTCCTATTCACATGCGGACGGAAGCAATTATGGTATAAGGCACTTTAAAGTAATTCCAGGAATTATAATGAATTACAGGTTTAAGTACAATATATTAGGCTCCGACCCCACTTTATAAAAGTAGGAACCCAATCTACAAGCGCTCGTTTCAAAAGCGGCGAGCGAGCATTTTCGCTAGGGGCTCATGCTCGCCAGGCCACCCCCTTGCCCAGGGCTGATCTAGATGAAGAAGCCCTATGCATTCTGACGTGACACGCTTCTGACGTCATCACAGGAAGGCTATCATAAATAAAACAAAAAATTACTAAAGTTTATCAATTAAAGTTGAGATATTTTAAGCCAATAATAATTTTTTTAAACATTCAAAAGTTAATTTAAAATTTCTAACAATACTGAAGCTTAGGGAGAAGAAGTTTCTAATTATTTCTAACAATATGCCTTCATATCAGCCTAAGGAGAAGAAGTTAATACTGGTGTCCGGTCCAAAAATAAAAATTTGGAGAAAACCCCTTATCGTTTTGTTTATTTTTGAGAACAACTGAAATAGAACTCATTCTATCGGCGATATCTTTCTGAATTTGCACGATATTTCCTTGGGCATTTTATAAGAGTACCTCTATACACCTGGCCAATAAATTATGCTAAAAACATTTTGGTAACGCTTGTGCATGAGCAGATAAACATTAGTAAAAATGCTCATATTTCATCAAATATTTAATATTTTTATATTCTGATTGCAGGTGTTGTCTCTACTACAGTTTGTCAAGTTTCCTGAAAACGGCATTGCATTGGGTTGCATTGCTTGCGATACTTTCCTGTAATGTAATATTTCCAGGCGTCTTTTGATGAATGCGTAGGCATTCTTTATCTAGATAGTGTTGGTATATCCTACTTCACTATTTAGTTTGATATTGATTGGCCCCTGGAGTCGGAGTTACAAGGGATAGGGACCTTCTGGTCGATCTATATTAATAAAAGTCAATGTGTGTCTGTCTGTCCGTCTGCCTGTGTATACAGGGTGTTTCAAAATTATGTACAATAAATTTAGTGACATATTCTTCAGGTCAAAAAAAGACGAAAATGTTCTATAGCACTTTGTCTGGAAACGATTTGTTTGCGAGTAATCCAATATCATACAGTAGGGAAGCGCGGTAGTTAGCGGACGATATTTTAGCAGTTCCAGCGTTTCGCCCAACACTAGGTTGAGTGGTTTGTTCCATTTAAACCTACTTTAGGGTTGTTCCATTAGTTGGGTACGGCTGTTTCCATTAGTGTAGTTTCACTACTGTACATCCACTAGGAATATCAATTTCAGAACGTTTGCGTGCTTTGACATACGCATTACGATTTACGTAAAAAAAAGTCATGTACACGTATTCCAGTGCAGAATACACTGACATGCACCTAATGTATGGTCTTGCGGACGGAAATGCTGTGGAAGCAAGAAGACTCTACCAAGAACGCTTTCCGAATAGACGTTTGCCAAATAACCGAACATTTGTATCTGTCGACAGACATTTGAGGGGGCGTGGTTCCTTTGGCCGTCAAACAGGACAAGGGCGGCCTGTAGCACATTCTCCGGATACATGATGAACCACAGACAAGCACCCGTCGTATTTCTTCCATGGTACACATTCCGCACTCATCTGTTTGGCGCATTCTTCACCGTCAGCTTTTGCATCCATACCACCTGCAACTAGTTCAGGCACTGAACCCAACGGACTATCCACACCGACAACGATTTTGCCAATGGATACAACATCGACATGCTGCAGACCCTAGTTGTCTCACCCAGATACTTTTCACGGACGAAGCAACCTTCACCCGGACAGGAATCGTAAATTCTCACAACTAGCACCATTGGGCAGATGCTAACCCGCATGTTACCAGAGCTCGAGCGCATCAAGAGCGTTTCTCCGTGAACATTTGGTGTGGAATTGTCGGAAATAACTTAATTGGCCCTTATGTGTTGCCGCCACGATCGATTGGGCGAACGTATCTTTTGTTTCTGCAGAATGCATTGCCAGAATTACTGGAAGATGTTCCTCTTTTGATAAGATCTAACATGTGGTTCATGCATGATGGCGCTCCAGCACATTTCAGCCATGTTGTGCGAGCACACCTTATTGCTGCATACACGAATCGGTGGATAGGTCGAGGTGGACCGGTAGCCTGGCCTGCAAGATCACCCGACCTTAATCCTTTGGACTTTTTTCTGTGGGGTCATGTGAAAACGATCGTCTACAGCACAGAAGTTCCTAACATTATGGATCTGCGACAACGAATTGAAACTGCATGCCAAACCGTTCGTAATGCTGGCGACGAACTCTTCCATGACATCAGACGGTCGCTCATGCAACGAGCCGAAGCGTGCGTGCGAGCTGGTGGCGGGCACTTTGAACAATTCCTGTAATTTGGAGCCACGGGTTTAGTTGGCTGTATCGCGTAAATAAATCGTTTCCAGACAAAGTGCTATAGAACATTTTCGTCTTCTTTTGACCTGAAGAATATGTCACTAAATGTATTGTACATAATTTTGAAACACCCTGTATATTCTCAACAACCACAAAAACAAAGGACGTCAAACTTTGCATGATGCTTTAACATGGTCTGGAAAGGTATTTCCCTACTTTGCCATGGATTTCCGCGAATTGCACGGGTTTTAATGCGACAAAATATATTTAAATTTCTAAATTCAACAATAACGCTACCTACGACAATTTCGCAAGCCAACAGTAGCAACCAATAATCCCCTATTACACTGAACGTTATTAAAATTAAAGAAACCACAAGAGGAAACCAATTTTCCTCTTAAGACGGAAACGAGGCTACCCTTTCCACAGACTGTGAAAAATGTACTAATGTGTTGATTCGTCGCATTCCATTTCCTTTCAAACGAATCCAGTTTGATATGACGTTCAACAAAGCCCAAGGACAATCATTAAAATTAGCGGCAGGATCTGTAAATCTAAAAGTTCTTCAACTATACAAAAAAAAAGTTGTCCGTACTAAACTTCTGCCACTGAGGGCGCTTCAGTCTCTGATGGGGTTGTTTTTTTTTTTCAGGGCGAAACACAGAGATGAAAGCAATACTGCTGTTTTACCTTTTAAAATTAATTTCATAAATAATTTTAACGTTTCAGTTAGTAAATGAGGAGTCCCTGTGCTTGGAAAATCAGGTCAAACAACTAGATTCAGACTGAAATGAGCCAAGACAACTCAAATCATTATGATGCAATGGCTTGAGCTTGATCTTAAAGATGGATAGTGTGATCCAAAAATGAACTCATAATTTTCTTCAAAAGAATAATACAATATCTAAGGTTGGGTATTTTTTAAATAACATGTTGGCCCAAAGGTAATGGCCGATTTCTTAGAAAACAGTTTTAGATAGTATTTCTTAAAATTGTGTCTCATGCAATGTTTTAAGAATGTCAGAATGATTAATTTATACATTTTTCTTTCAGATTCTGATTGCATTGGCCATTATCTGCTGCTATATTCGCACTCATGTTCGTCCCATCCAAAGATCACATTAGACAAGTCTTACTCTATGAGTTTCATAAAGGTGTGGCATTACAAGTACAGCAGAAAAGTCTTTTCAGAGAGTTTATGGGGGTGATATAGTGAGTTAAAGAAATTGCAGGAGATGGTTTCGCGCTTCAGAAGTGGAGATTTGAGTTTGAAAGACGAGCCAAAAGAAAGTCGTCCAAAACAACTTGATTGCAAAGAGTTGGAAACTGTTGTCACCAAAATTCCAAACATCACTTGTAGAGAACTTGCAGAGAACAAAACAATGGAAGTTATGTTAACAAATAAATACTTGATTAAAATATAGGTTTGAAGTTTTTATACCTCAGCTGTTCAAATTATTATTTTCATCAATGATTTGAACAGTTGAGATATGGCGTAGGATAAAACCCTCAGAGAACATTCATGAGTTATTCTTTAATATTACGCCTTAGGAAAGATAGTCCCAGCCTGCGGACCAGATAACTGCTCTAACCAAGCCCTAACGACATGTAAATAGCGTTTAGCTTTCATGTCCCTAGTGGTGCAATTGCTTAACGCGTTGGCGGTCTGAAGCCAAAGGTTCCTGGTTCAAATCCAGGCTGTGGAATTTTCTTTCCTATTTTTCATCAATGATTTTAACAGCTGAGGTATGGCGTAGGATAAAACACTCAGAGAACATTCATTATTCTTTAAATAAATATTTGCTTAATCATAAAATTTTTCATTTTTAATAGATATCTTTGCACCAGCCTGATACTAAATGTGGATATTTGTAAAATGTATTTAATATATAATTTTCTGGAAAAACTTTTTGAACCACTCTCATTACTAAATTATAACAATCTTTTGACAAATATTGCATCTTACTACAAGTATTGTAGTATTTGTTTATCAATTAAAATATTGTAAAAATTCAGTTTTATTGAAGTGGTTTGTTTGCACTCTACTCTCTTGGCACTGCCAGAACAGCATCTCTCTCGAAAGCTTTCCCTAGGAACAATGTTCCTCAAAGTGAAGTCGCACACGTAGTTTATCGTTTGCACGTAGAATTTTTCTAATCCATTTCTCGGAATCTCTCCGCTCTTCGTTTCTCGGAATTGAGGAGAAATGCCTTTTCACTACATTTTCCTTTTTTTTTGTATTTATATAGACTTTTGAAGCCGAAACCCAACATGTGCGTTCCATTCTGTATTCGTTGCTATGGAGAAAATTGCGTCTTTCAAACCCAACACGTACCGCCGCGTTCGATGCGAAAATCGTATGAACTACTCGAAAACCAGTAGCATTGGAATAGTTAGAATTGGAGGACTTTTAGTTTTATAGAATCATTTTTACAGAGCCATTTGGAGAATCTATGCTTTTCACATGGACAACTGTAGTATGCTCACGCGCTGGATCTCCAGAACTCCTTTTCATCTATGCTCCTGGTGGATAAGCAAAAAATCTTGCCTACCAAAGAGTCTTCATAGATAATATTGCATATTACTTTTTTTTAAGTGTATATCGATAATACATTCATATTTCAATAATTAAGCACTATGCAAAAAAAAGCTCTAATTTAGTTATATCAAAAATTTACCTTAAACAAATTTACCCCAAGATCAACCAACCTGAACTAATTGAATTATCCTAAATGAATATTTAGTGGGTTTTAATGACTTTCAGTGGTTGCGCGGATTTAATGAGTGAACACCCACACATTTTCATGCAACGGGGTTTTTTCTGGAAAAAACACTGGAAAAGTCATGGGTGATTTTTCATGAATTAAAACTGCACAGTTATTCAAATTTGGCAAAAACGGAAAAAAAAAGTCAAACTTAGTTATTGTAAAAATTACCCTAAACACTCTTTTTATATTGTATCAATTCGAGCGAGGCCGGGTACCTACTCTATAGTAAGGCATATGCGTATAGGAGTGGAATTCGGTTTGCAAATTCCTTTAGGCAAGATGTACAATTACTATGAACTTTGGGCCCAATTGTTCCTGTGGGATCGGAGTTGTGAGTGTAGCAGTGTTTTTAGAACTATTAACTTTTTCAAATGACAACATACGGCCTGTGATGTGTCATTCGATTGGAAATAATGAGAAACATAGAGCTATTTTGCATTTTCTAAATACTACGTTCGAGAAAATCACTTTTGAAAACATTAGGGTTAAAAATTGTGGATAAAAGTGTTTAGAAAGTGCGGATAATAGGGGGGGGGGTCCGCTACTTTCATATACCCTCCTCAGGGGGGATTAATTTCTTGTTAGAATAGCCGTATTTAACTTACGGTGAAAATTAGATAAATTCTAATTTTCACAATTACTCCGCAGTCCACTCGCAAGTGGAACCGAAACATGGCCAATTCTAATGGGCTCAATGAAGACGGGAAAAAAACGTTATATATTAGTGGAAGTATTAATATCCGGACGTAGGAATTTCCATATTATGTGGCAATGTTTAGGATTGGAGTTTTTTTTTCAACATGGGGCTAAAGGTTATCAGGCTTTTTTATACTGAGTGTAAAATATCCCCATTGCAGAAACATAACCGGTTTCATTAACTGCACCCAAGAATTGAGCAGCTACTAAGTACGTCGGGAGGTGGCGGATAGCCGAATATCCTAAGTAGGAATGATTTAGCACATTCTCGAATAACCAATTAGGAGAGGTAGACTAACTCCCGAACCCAAAGTAACATGTAATCCGTGCTGAGGGGTGAATGGCACTTTGGTTATAGTGTCTTAAACTGAGGCTCCTGAATCCTGTGGACATTATCCTGGACACATGTCTATCGCAGATGGATGATGATATTTTTAGCTTAAAAAGTTTACCTAAGAACCTTATTAAGCATCAGGAATTCTTGTGCGACTCAAGTTAGGTAGACATTGACGTGAATGAGTCCACCGATGCAACCAACAGCGTCCATGTCGGTGGATGCTGAGGTACCTTCAGGCGAACATACAGCATAAGTAGTTCGAATCCAGGTTGTGTAATTTTTCCCTTCCATTTTTTCTAATAATTTCATTGCCTTATGCTTGGAGCATTATCTCCAGTTTCCATAAATAATTAATTTTATCATCGTCTCCATTTCCTTTGTAAAAAGCCGATCTTTGTTTTCCGTTTTCTAATATTCTAACATTGCATGACCTTCTTTCTCTTTACAGATTTTTTATCGTTCCCATCCTGTTATCCTTTCTGTGTATATACGAGGTATATTCAGAAAGTAAGCTCCATTTTGTAGTGCCAAAAAAGCAATACACACTTAGAAAAAACTTTATTACAAAAAAATCTCCTTACCTTGAACTATTTTTCTACATATCTCCTACCATTTTGAAGGCACTTATCATAGCGGGGCACGAGTTTTTATAAAAAATGGGATGTCTTCTGCGAGTATTTCACGATATGTCTTAGTGTACTTGAGAGAGAGAAAGGAGACTGCACAAGAACATTTTAATATACCACATATGTATACATTTCGGTCACAATGTGGCCTTCTTCAGTAGAAGTCTTGCTGATGAAGCCACATTGTGACCGAAATGTATACATATATGGTGTATTAAAATTTTCCTGTGGACAAGTGGAGTCTCCTTTCTCTTTCTCTCTCTCTCTCTCTCTCTCTCTCTCTCTCTCTCAAGTATTCTAGCATCCACAGAATCGTAAGGTCAGTTTTTAATTTATTCTTTAGCTTAGATGTCTTTATGCATTTTTATGGGAATCATCTAACGAAATTCGGCCTCGAGGGTATTCCGAATGCCCAAGCGCATATATCTACGGAATTGGCTTCCCTGACAGAGAAGTTTACTTGATATAAGATTGAGCTTATATTGGAGAGATAGTTTAAGGCTTGGGCAATAGCGACTAATTTTGTAGAAAAGAAAGACTAAAGGGACGAGGGCGTTAACGAATCTTTCTGTGAAGACTTTGCTATAACCGTGGAATTCATGGAAGAGGATGTGACACACTATGATTCATATGAGAGTTTGTTTTTACTTATACTGAAATTAAAAATCACGTTTTCATTGTGAAGGTATAGCAGGAAAAGGTCTGCCGTAAGGAGGAGATTTGAAAAATTAATTATTTTCAGAAGTTCCTACACTAATTGTATTTTTTATCGTAAAGATCATGTTCGAGTTTTCTGAATAGGAAACCCCAGATAACTTGAAAATGATATCCCACACCAAATTTTAGTCTTAACAATGAGCACTATAATTTATAACCACAAATGATCCTTCAATAGTAAAGTCGGACATACATAGGGGAAGACCGCCTAATTTGGACCACTGCTTAAATTGGACCACTGTTATATCTGCTGAAATAATTCTTCTTTACGTTGCCAGGTGTGTGGAGGGCTTAGAATTTGTTTAGTTTCACTCGTTAACGAAAACCGAAATTTATTCGTCAGCAAACAAAGCACCATGAGCTGAAAACGAAAATTTCATCAATCTGATCTAATTTTTACACCTAACTGGACGATTGATAGATTGGACCATAATTTATTGCGGTAAATTATCTTTAATAATATCAAATCTGCCATTAAGAAATGCTGTTTTAAAATGAAAGTTAATCACTACCGAACCATACCTGCAAACTGTTAAGCAAAACGTAGAAAGTGAAGGGTTTGCTTAATTTGGACTATGCATGTATGCCTATATTGAACCAGTGGTCCAATTTAAGCAAATTAAAGGATCTGATGAGAATGAATTTTTCTTTTATGTAGGAATGTCAAAAAAGAGGAAAGTATGGATTGTGGCAAGAGGAGATGATGGAAAGGGCTCTCTCAGCATTCAGGAATAGAGATTTCGGGTTGAATGAAGCAGCAACGATGTATGGAGTTCCAAAGGCCACTTTGAAGAGGCGGTTATATGACAGAAACAAGAAAGCCTTAGAACACAAGAAGATGTTTGGAAGAGATCCAGATTTGCCAAAAGAGACAGAAGACGCGCTGGTGGATCATGTCCTCAATTTTGAAAAGAAGTATAGAGAGAAGTCTGCCGAACCAAAGACCAAAAAGGCCAAAACTTGCAAACAATTCAGCTAACAAAATGAATTGAGCTGATGCTCTTTGGTACTGCAAAATTTGTGATGCCAGCGTCATGAAGCCAATGATCCAGTGTATGAAGTGCCATGTTTGGGTACACCAAAAATGTGCAAAGTGTCTGCCAAACAAAAAAATTTTTATTGTTGCTAATGGAATTGACACATGAGAACATACATGACTAAAACTTTGATCTTAATATTTATTTCCAACCTTTTTAAGTGTATATAGAAATTTTGAATAATTAAACTTAATATTATAGTATTTACTGGTATTTTTCTTGATGGTCCAATTTAGAACAAATGCAGTCCAATTTAGGCGTATATACGCCTAATTTGGACTTTTGGTTACCCTTATATAACAATTGATAACAATTTTCTTATTAGCAATAAAATTAAATGTACACAGCAGTTTTATTCACTACTAGAAGAGGTACCCGGCGTTGCCCGGGATAATTACACTTGCACAAACTTTTCCTTTCATTGTTAGTCATGAGATATTGATTGTTGGTCCATGCAGAGCGTTTGTGAATTGCGTGTTGATACCATTGTTGATACCTATTGTTGTACAAACTTTGCCTTGCATTGTTGGTCATGAGATATTTCTCATTAATAAGCCTTGCCATAACCATGAATATCGATTTTTTATCGATATTTATTATTTTTCCGAAATCTGAGGTAGACAGTGACCTTCCTCATGCTTTGAAGGTCATGTATGCGAAATTTTATCAAGATCGGAATAAAACTGTAGATTTGTATAAAAAACGTACACACAGACGCACAGACCCACAAACATCCTTCTTTATATATATAGAAGATAAATCTGGATGTCTTGCAAAAAATTAGGCAGTCAATATCTCAAATAGTTTTCCGGAAATCGCCATCAATGTAAAAGTGGTCCAATATAGGAGGTCTTCCCCTACTATCAGTTAGCTCGTTTGTTTTAACTCACAAGGGGACCGCACGGACATGTAATCACGGATTTGGTTGAAATATTAGGAGGTCAATCTACAACATTTATATACCTTCTGTGTTGACTCAATGCCCTTTCGTTTCGGAGAAAAAAGACAAAATATTTTACGTTTATTATTGTAGTGCCAGATAAGGCAAGTGGGAAGAAAAGTAAACAACAGCGGTGGCGGAGTGGTTAACATTAGTTTCTGTGGATTTACTGGTCCGGGTTCGATAGCTATGGTATTGAAATTTTTTTCATTTTTTTTTTTTCATTTATTTCCCATTATTTTCCCATTTTTTTCATTTTTATTTTTTGTGTTTTTCGCCATTATAATTTCTTTGCACTTTGCACCATAACATTCACATACATAAGCAATGTCACAGGTCAAAAAATTGGATATTGCACAATAATTTCACGGATGGTCATTGGCGGTTCGTTATATGGCGGTTACGATTGCGCATAGACCGTCGATAGTGCGAATAGATCTTTATAGTTTTTTTTTTATTTCACACGCCACGGCAATTACCGTCCGTGAAAATATTGTACAACGCATTTTGCATTTTTTGACCTGTTGAGACTATCCTTAATGGATGCAGAACTGCAGTCGCGGATTCCTTTAACGTGACAGCCTCTTAACCAACGACACAATTGGCATCACGTGCTCTCATGGTGTCATTAAAGGAATGCTTGGAGAAATAAATGGTGGTGCTTGGTGACGAAAATCGTGCGCTTGAGTGACAGCAGTTTTTGTTTGGACAAGAGGGACAGTCAAAGACTGGGTGAGAGGATTTTCCATCGTGTATGACTCGCCGGGCCCACTCCTCGAGTAATGGTTTGAGGTTCTATGTCTTTCAACACTCGCTCACTTATGGAATTTGTGGACGGGAGATTGGATGCTGCATCCAATATCCAGAACATAATCCATCCCGTCCTGATCCCATTTCTGGACAACATGGAAGACCATGACTGTGTACATGCAGATCCTGTACTCAAAATGCTCTATAGCATATCCCTCAACTTTCCTGGTTAGCACACTTCCCAAACTTTTCTCCCACTCGTGTAGGTATGGAACTGGATTAGACGATGTGACATCTTCGCCCATCAGCCACGTATGTCTCTCGCTAAAGCCTACATGTAGAACAAGCCTGGAATGGGACACCTCGAGAATGACCAGGTTTGCATCGCAGCAAAGGAGTTATAGGTGTTACTAATGTTTAAGTGTAAAACAATAGATATCCTGTATCTTCATAAAACAATGTCATACGAGGTCTGACTCTGAACATAATATCTCAGAAGTGTGACTCTTCATTTCTCATTTCCCTAAAATACGTATTATCACTTTCTCAAATAATAATGATTCGAAAAAATAGAATAATTTTGAAAAGCGTCATACATTAATTACGAGGATGGGCTGAAAAGTAATGCCTCCATGGCTGTAAGTTTTTTATTTTTTAACCGATTTTCAAAATTCTTTTTGTATCTGATACTCACATTTCTCCTCTATGTAATGCACTATTCACTTTTCGACATAGTCCCCATCCCTTTCCACGCATTGTACCAACGCGTGACTAGTCGGGTGAACCCGTCGGAGAGGAATTCCGGGGTTGTCGTCGACACGAGGATTGAATGGCAGCTTTGGATCCTCTTCTGCAGCACGATAACGCCCGTCCGCACACGATCGCCACACATCAGAGGGGGTTGCAGCGCCTACAGTTCAAAGATGAAAAACTGCAGTTCAAAAATGAAAGACTTTGCACCTTGCGACTTTCACCACTTCCCAAAGAGGAAAGAGCACCTTAAGGGGCATGAGTTGCGTTCTGACGACGAGGTGAAACCTGCCGTTCGGTCTTGGTGTCGACAACAACCCCGGAATTCCCCTCCGACGGGTTCACCCGACTAGTCACGCGTTGGTACAATGCGTGGAAAGGGATGGGGACTATGTCGAAAAGTGAATAGTGCATTACATAGAGGAGAAATGTGAGTATCAGATACAAAAAGAATTTTGAAAATCGGTTAAAAAATAAAAAAAGTTACAGCTATGGAGGCATTACTTTTCAGCCCACCCTCGTAATTTATTAATATAGAATCAATGAGCCATTAAAATAAAAAAAACAATAAAGCATAATACTTTTCTTCCTACTGAAGAAGTGAAGAAAATACTTTCGTCATTATAACGTAGAAAAAGAGAATGAAAATTTCTCGACTTAAACTCCAACCATGGAACACAGACATTACTTTCGCTGCTCTACCAATAGAAATGTCGCAGACACAGAAGAGAACGCTGTTACTATTGGGTTGTTTCGTAAGTATTGGGCGATTTCGCTTAGGCTACTTTGCATGAGCCCTGCGATGAGTTACATTAAAACAGGAACTACGACACATCCTACAAAATAAATAGGACTGGCCCAGAAGTTTCTCCTGTAGTTGCATGTGTAGCGGTACAGACATAATGTCATGGAGCACCGCGATGTGTTTTTGCACGAATACAAACTTGGACAGAATGTAGGAGAAACCATTTCTAATAATAGTGGAGCATGAAGTCCGTGCACGACGAATGACAAACTGTCCGTAGATTATTTGCGTAGTTTGGCGCTAATGATATGGACATTAATCGTAAACCAGTAGACGGGCGTCCGTTTAAGTGCGATACCGAACAGTTACGGCAGAAAGTGGAACAAAAACCGACTTCCTCTGTATGTGAGCTGTCCGACGAGCTTACTGCATCACCGGCAACCGTAACCCGACACCTGGCAAAAAAGGGCAAGTCGAAAAAGCTGGACACTTGAGTTCTACATGCCCTCACCAAACAGCATGTCGTGCCAGCAGAACTTTGGAAACATGTCGTGCCCTCAAACATCGTGAGGGTCTAACACCGTTTCTGCATCGCATCGTTACTGTTGATGCAATTTCTGATGAATGCCAACAAAACAATCGTCTCTGGTGAATCGTGTAGGTCCAATACGCCTCCAAAAAGATGGTCGTCACCATGTGTCTGTTGCAACCCTGCAGAAAATTAATGCTTTCGGGTACGAGGTTCTCCCTCATCCTGCGTATTCACCAGACTTAGCCCCAACCGATTCCCACATGGTTTCGTCATTTGGACAATTTCTTGCGGGACAAACGGTTCAATGATCGAAAAGCAGTCATTACTGCTGTCGCCAGTTTTTTGGAACATTGTAATGCCGACTTTTGTCATCGTTGGGCACAATGTATAGCTGATGAGGGCAGATATTTCACTTAATAAAATGTATTCTTTTCCTTGTTTCTGGTGTCTTTTTCCTTTCCATCAAATTCAGCTAATACTTATGAAACAAATCCAGTATGTGTATTGTGGACTTATGACATCTCAAATGGCAGAGCAACATGGATTCGAAACATGAACAACACGTTTGTTTGCCCTACGCGCGTAGATGCAAACAATCACTTTTACACCGTACACATGATCGCTTGCGACATGGCGCGTATTGAAGTACTAATTTTTCAGCATTGAACCGTTCAGTTATCCGCGTGACTCGTGACGATCGGACGTATGGAGGGTCAGTAAAAGTATGAAAAATGGACGATGACGACTTCAATATTGAGTTATTTATCAACGAAATAGAGAAAAGGCCGGCAATTTGGGATATGAAATCCAAAGAAGTTTTATATTATCATTTCACAAAATTTGGATATCATCTTGACCCCAAAATTGAGGACTGAAAAGTGACTTTTCATCATCATGATTATTGTAATATTTATTAGTTTATTTGGTTAATCTTCGGTATCTGCACAATCGCGCGATGACTAAATCTGCAAATTGAATTGTCGCGATTCCTGTAACCGGCCGGGGGGAACCAACTGACCCCTGTAACCAAATAGGTTGGGGTATATACCAGTTCGTTAGAGGGGGGGTCTGGGGGGCGCAGCCCCCCAGTCTTTAAAAAATATATTCACGGTTGCGATTTGACTCGCAGTTGCGATTGTGCAGATACCGAAAATTTACCGTTTATTTAATCAATTTCTACATTAAATTATTGGAAGTTATTTGATTAGATCTCGTGTTCATCCAAAGAATATTCCAATAAAATAATGCAGAAAAGGGCATGGGAGCAATTAGTTTTGATTTTTGCAATGATTCAAAAGAAAACAAAAAGAAAATTAGAAGAAAGATCCTTTTTTTTAAATTTATTTATGCACGTATATTTATTTAACAATGTTTAAATCATATTATCCTGCCACTATAATTTTCTGTCATTTACAAAGTAATTCATAAATTGAGCTGTTTTTAACCTTACTTGCATCTCATACAGCACATCCAGTTTAGATTGATTGAGGTCTAACAATGGTGCTATCGCAGTCATCTGAACGGTCACAAAAAACGATACGCGCGTTGTAGCGCGACAATGCAACCAACATCTTTCCAGGAAGTGTTGTCTGAACGCAGCCTTAAGGCTTGGGTTCACATGATCGCGTGTTGTTAGTATTACAGAAACGGACTCCTTGATGACAATCAGTTTGTATAACATATTAACATTGTTATGTTCACGTGAGTCTAAGAACGTAGATGACGTTATGTTGTCATCACAAGAATACTTGCATTCCAGTTGTTGCCGCCTTCATTGATTTACCCATTTGATATGTGGGCTTTTAAATTTATATACAAAATTTAAAGAAGTTTTATTCCTTCACAGAGAAAGCATCGTTGGCCAAATGTAAGTACATTTTAAGAAGAGTGATACATCAAAATTGGTAGTTTGTAATTTCACTAAGGTCCTTTTGCTTACAGATGGCCGAAAGCGACGAGCACAAAATAGTTTTACAGGGACGGAACCCTAAATCTTTAAAAACTATTCAAGATGTTACATTGTAAAGAACAAGATCATGGTTATCTTCCCGTTACCCAACTTCGTTATGTAATTGATACAAAATAAATTAAAATTATCCAAGTCCAAATCTTTTTTGTCAAACTTTTGATGTAAGTACATTACAGGAAATTATATAAATTTATCATTATTTGTTAGTAATTACCATAATCGTATAGTTCACCGAGAACTTGTTTGCTTACAGATGGCTGAATACTCCGACAAGAAAATAATCGTGCGCAGTTGGGACCCTAAAACTTTAGAGACTCTAACCTTGAACAGAGTTGTTGAAATGTTGTTAAAACTGAATGACAGCAAAATTAATGCACAGTTTCCATGGTTATCAAATAATTTCAATCCTTTTCTTTGCATACCTCAAAAAATCTTGGAACATATCATCTATAAGTTAGCTGACAAATTATATGCTTCTAATAAAATTATCCAGAAGGAAATTCTTAAAATATTAATATGCAAGCATTTAAAATGTCTTGATTTCTCTAATCGTTATATTAAAGGACGCGATCTATTAGATGTACTTACACTAATACAGAGTACAAAATCCAAACCCCGTTACCTGGGTGTAAGTACTTGTAATCTACTGGTTGAAGATAATCCTTGGATAAAAGTCGCAGACGCAGTAATTTTTTTAAAGCAACTTTTAATAAATATGCCAACATTGACCCATTTAAATGTAAATGGAATTTGTGATGATTCATTATTGCAAGTTGTGGCATTAGGTTGCCCAAATTTAATCATTCTCGAGGCCGATTCAGAGGCCGTTACTAGTGAAGGACTCAAAAGTCTTTGCATGTCCACCAGAAATGCTGCTGACGATCAAAAGCGATGCCAGAACCTGGAAAAAATCATATTAGATCCCTTCAGAGACGATGATAGTCTTTTGGAAGGCATTAAGGCTCTTTTGTTAAGTTTGCCAAATCTGCATTTTTTGGAGTGTTCACAGAAAACTCTTAGTAAGGCAGTTGAAAAGTTACACGATGACAGTCACGAAAGTATAAAATTCCAATTAAAAGAGTTTCATTATGATGGATCCTTTAATAATTTGCATCTTCCTTCGGCTATAGCCATGAGGTGTCCAGTTTTAACAACATTACGTATTTGTAATGTTTCTAATGGTGAGCTGTTGCGCTTTGAATACATATCTAACTTGAAAGATATCTGGATAAGTAGCTATGATGATTTTCTTAATTTTGAGAATGGCATCGCTCCATTTCTGCAGAAAATGGGGACGCACCTGGAAGTATTAAGTCTCTGTGATTTTGATGATGTTGATTTTAACGTAATTGATATATGTTGTCCGAATTTGATTAAACTTAAATGCTTCTCCATCGGAGCGTTAAGAGGGAAAATTTCAATGATTCCCGTTTTTAGAAACATACAAGATCTTTATTTAAATTCTTTCATAAGCATTGGCATGCAACCTATCCATTGTATTCGCCTGCTCTCAAAATGTTATTACTTGAAGCATTTGAAGTTTTCCTGTTGCGAAGATTTGCGTTGGTGCCACTTAAAAGAAGTATTACTGCGTAATCCTTTGATCAACCTCACTGAGATTGATATTTCTTGTGATAGTTTCTCCCTGAAAGGAACGGCGACAAATTTGATGTCTCTGATTAGGCCTATTATTTTAAATCATTAAATACTCACCTAATTAGGCGTCTTGGAAAAAAATCGAGGATAAAATATAGGGAAGACTTTCTTATGTGATGATTTTTTGCAATATCTGCTAAAAAAAATTTTTAATCTTATTTTTTTTTTTTCTAAATTTGTGTTTAATAATAAAAAACCTTTTTGAAAGAATGAATTCATGAAATAATGTCGCGTGCTGTATTAATGTGACTCAAGTTTGTTTTTTAAAAAAAATATTAATTACAAAATTTATTCACCAAGCTGTAAATCGGAAAAATAAAAATTTTTAGGAATAATTTCACTAGCTGAAGAGTCTGCATTTTTTTTTTTTCATTTTTCGTTACTTTAGTTCTGAAATTTTAAATCTCTTGATACAAATTTTCTTATTGTTGCAAATTCATTTCTGATAATCAACATAGCATACTCTGTGATTGGATACATTATTTTTTTGCACTGCAGCAATGATTTCACGAAAATTATAAGTCATTCCTTCCTTTGCTTTTATTACGATCTCTACTTTCCGTGGAAGACTTTCCACCAGAATTTTTAGATATTTTAAGGAATATCCTTCCTTTCTTCCCAATGAACGTTGATCACTTTAGCTACAGATGTTGAACGATGTGCCTAGTCCATCATAGTAGTCGCTCCAATTCATATCAGATTTGGTACCTGTAAATTATTTGTAAAAAGGAAAATTATAATACTAGTTCACGAAATGTCCAATACCAAATTACACTATTTGTGATTGTACTGGCGTACTTGAAAGTGTCATTTCGGAACTCTGTAGCAACTGTAACAGCTGAAGACTTCCAATTGCCTAGTAGATATGATAGCATCACGTTAGAACTCTGAGCTCATTTCAGCAATCCATACTGTACCAAATTAAATGAAAAATGACTGGTAAGGCCGTGTTTTTATTTACATTATCTTATACAATAATTAAGCAAAAACTGTGGAACGGAACAACCAAAAAAGGGGAACCTCTAATCCACAAGGAGAATTGAATTAGCGGATACGTAGATTAGTGGTTTCCCCCTTTTTGGTTATTACCTTATAGGTAATAGTCATGTGAATTAGGACACATTTATCATTGTTTTGAGGGGTATTAAAAACTTTTGACCATATAGCGTACGATTTCATTCTATTGAGGATCATAGGTCTAAGGAAAGTCTTCACAGCATACACAGATAAAATTACCTCTGCTAAACACCAGTTGAGGGAAAAGTAAGCAGAATGAGAGACAAATGGACAAAAAAGAGGAAGCCTAACAAGAACACAGCTGTTACGAAAGTGATCTCGGAGCTTAATGTATATTTTCATATTTCTGATTGTACCAATATTCATGGTCGAGCTGCAATCAAAGCCACGGATAAATCAGGTGAATGCAACACTGAACACAGTGATGCAAAAATAGTGCAGTTCCTGTACTTCTCTTAAGTGGGAGCAAACAAATAGCAGTCAAAATTTTGTGGAGAATGAGAAAGATGAGGTAACGCGTGCAAGGTTTTTGTGAAAAATTAACGTATATGTGGGCAATTGAACAACTCTATATAAATATCGGTGAGCAGTGTCCGTTTTTTTCCTTCCCAGTTAGACACGAATTCTGGTCATTCGGAGAAATGCCGCATTTGGTCGGAGTTTCTACCACCTGAACTCATGGTTACTGGTAAGTTATACGTGCAATTTTTGGTTTATGTCGCAGCCAACGAGAAAGACAGGCCTGGGCACTCAAGTCACCTGACCATAGTAGTCTGAAAAACAATTCAGTCTTCATTGTTTCCAACAAACGAGAAAATACTGATTGTTAAAATCCAAGATTGGAAATTTGTTTTTCGTGGGGCCCCTCCAGTGGCGTGTCAGTAAATTTTGGTCTTGTCCTCGTAGCCAAAATTAAATGTCCCTTTAAATTTACATGCAAACAAAAATATTTTGTTTACATAACATATACATAAGAATATATGAGGATATTTTTTGAATTACCATATTTTATCTCAGAATTGTGAGTTTTAATAGAAATCTGACACGACTTTTGAAAAAAAAAGATAACATTTTTGAAAAAAATAAAAAATGAAATGACAATTTATTTATTAAAAATGAGCGTTTTAATTAAAAAATGAAAATTTATAAATGGCTGCTATCATTTTTAAATTTTTTAAAAAGAAACTAGCTGATATGCCCGGCGATGCTCGGGCTGGCTGTTTGATGAAATTTTGCAATATCGGAATTTGAATATACGTATGAACACATGAAAATTCCTTGCAATTAATACAGTAAATATTAACTTTAAAAAAACGGAAGAATTCTTTAAAATGCTCGTACTGGAATTTCATGTACTATTGGGCTTTGGCCAGGAAAATTCGACATTGGATCCTGAACTTTTTAGCATATCAAAAAAAGGCTATGAGTAATGAATTATTTCTGTCTAGATGTTTAATAGATTGATTGAGAGAGTTGAAGTATTTACAGCCCCATGAACATCCCTCTTCAACATGAAACTGTTTCAATAAAGTTGTTTGTATCCAGTCACAGAGCATGGAATCATGTCCTGAATGTGATTGTTCATAATGACAGTATCAGTTTGTATTGCAAAGACTGACCTCTCACAAAATCAGTTGTGATCTTTATAATTTTATAATAATATTACCCGGCTTCGCCCGGTTGGAAAAGATGCGTTGAATAATTTTTTAACGGTTGTTTATTATGTTAAAAATTGAACTATGATTAACAAAGTATGAACGAAATGCAAGAAAATGAGAAACAGTCTAGAAAGCCGTCTCCAAACTTTTCATAATCATTTTAAACCAAAAATGGTTTAACAATGAACTGGGAACAAAAGAAAATTAACTTATATGTACAAAAGTAAATAATGAAAAAAAAAAAAAATGATAAGATGCTACACAGGCAAGCTGGGCATGGATTGCCAAGTAATTGTGCATTCAAGTCCATTTCAGCAAACAACGTTGTATGTCTTCCCCCTGTGGCGCAAAAACATGTAGATTTCGACAGCTGGACACGCGGGATAATTAATTCAAAAGAATTCCTCAAAGTTTCCGCGAAAAATGATCGGGAATCACTTTCACCATAAATCGAAAATACGTACGAAACGAAATTGAAAATGAAACCATGATCGAAGTATTATAAAATACTTCAAATAAACTTACCATTCCATGATCGGACTGTGAAAGAATTATTACCTCATGTTTAGAAATGTGTTTTGCTCACTTTCGGACCTTCCCACTTCAAGTATGCGGCAGGTTTCCGGGTCTATCTTTCATTTTGCTACTATAAACGAAATTAGTTAATAAAATAATATTAATATGTCAAATAACGCGTAGTCAACAATTGGATTGCTGTATTTATGGAAGAAGCGATTTCATCCCCCTCTCGCATGAATTTGGCTACTAATGTAATTTAACACTCGTCCAACTAAGGCTCTAAACATCTTTACAGCCTTAGTACAACTAGAGTGCCTTTATAACCAGAGTGTGGTCATACGCGGGACAGATTTCTATTGGTTGTTCATTGTCACGTGTTATTTTCCGCCATTTTGTGTCCAAATAGCGAATAATTAGCATTGAGTTGTGTGGAGGTAAGACGGTTTTTTGTAATTTTAAAAGATTTTAAA
>JAHWFO010017332.1:69206-87528 GCA_023313115.1 Rhysida immarginata
GTACATGGAAAATTTCGTGGAGATTCCTTGAGTATTTTCTGAGTTATGAAAGGAATTAAGTACAGAGAGGGTTCGTGACAGCAGACAGACGAACGGATGCTTTAGAGAATTAAGTATAACGGAAAAATGAGAGATATTATTTTTTGTGCTTTTTGCTTTGAGAAATCTTCTAAAATACTATCATAATTTAATTGTTTTACTTCTTGACTCACAATTGATAAGGGTTTAGCAAATTGTTTATCTAAATTCAAAAGTTCCATTGGACTAATATCACTTAGTATAGAGAAATAAGTTTGAAGATGGTGTAAAACTGAAACGCGTCGGCAATAAACGCTTAAGTATCCGTATCACTCTAGACGTCCACTTATTTCTTTTCTAAATTGTTTGTCATCGATGATCTTAGATAAATTTTTATAAAATTCTCTTTCTCCTGAAGTAATGCTTACTGGTATTGTTCAATAAAAGGTGTCTCACACCTTTTGGTTAAAAACTCTACAGATGGTCGAGGACTGTAATCGAGTATTTTGAGACTGGAAAACAATGGTCGGAAGGACATATTTCAGAGCCACAAGATCTAGAACAAGTACTAGGTTTTTGTAAGTTGATTTGGTCCAATCGGTGCAATGGGCAAACGATACTTTTATTCATAAATGTCACGTGTAAATAATTAGCAAATGAGTATTGCGCGGTGGAAAGAGTCACGATGACAGAAGGCGTTAAAATATAAATGTAAATGTTTATTAAACAGCAATAACAACCAAAAACAACAGAACTCAGCAGGTTTAAATTATACCTGCTTAAATTCAACTCGGTATGAAAATAATATACGATCAACTTAATCTAGCTTATCAAAACTTTTAACAATGACATTTGAATAATACTTCAAATTATAAGTAATGACAAACGTACTTAGAGCTACCGAAAAAGGTATTATCAAATCCGTACCTCTAATCCCAAAAATTAGCAATAGTAACATGTTAGCCACACAAGACTCCTGTTACAAATATCGCACCAATTACAATACTTGAAAAGACAAATATCGGTTCAACCTGAACGCAACGACATAAGGAGAACCTTAAACTTGATAGGTTTAACTTAAATTTGGTTATAACCACAAATCACAATGGAAATAAACCATACGTATCTTAGTCGGTATTATCATAAATCGTGAAAATGACAATTAGACAATATTTTACATAAACTTAAAGGTATAGTTACTTAAGACTACTGACGCTACTAAATATCACATCCTAGATATCACATACTATGATTCTGGTGATAAGAGACTTAGCCAAAGTAATCTATCATTAAGTACAAACTACTGTTATAAATTCAGTAGCAAGCACAACGCTTGTTACAATAATATCTGTTAACTTTGAACGTCAAGATACAATTCACACTATAAGCACTTTCTTATTTTTCCCGATAGAAAAGCGCCAAAGTCCGACTCGATATACTTTCTACAGAACAGTTTCAAAAGTTCGGTAACATAGCAATGGCCGACATTGCTTGAATTCGGGAACAAATAAAGTCCTTAAATACATAATAACGAATAGGAAAACATTTCAAAAAAATAATTGAACATGTTACAATTAAGAATTGGGAAGTTTCATTAAACCTGTCACAAATACCTAGCCAATAATTGCTACAAAAATCAACTATGCCACTCAGGAGTTGAAGCATAAAAGAAAAGGCGTTAGCCGTTAATACGCACACAACCGGAACCACCAAAATGACACTCGCCGAAATCGGTGCTAATAAGCACGGGGCGCACACACAAACCAACACCAGTTATCGTGCACATAATTATTAATTAGGGTAAAGCCGAGAAAACGTTCCAGATAGGCTTCTAAACCAAAAGGCCACAGCCCTTGCACTTTTGAATACACCCGTAGCTCGCTATAGCTGAGCTCCGGGAAACAATGCTTTACTAACTCACAATTGGTGCCTAATTGAAAACGGGCGCTTACCAGGATAAGCCTTCTGTGCTCCAATGTCAATGTCGGTAAATATGGAGTCCTCGCAGAACTACTGTGAACTGGCTCGCTCTCGCTTCGGCGGACATCTTGCCAGGCTGGCAACTTCGCAGTGGCGGGGGCTCTCTTGCTCGACGCCGCTGTCGCTCCGCTTTTTCTCGTAGAAGGTTGGGAGGCTAAGATTGTCGGAATCTTCTCTCCAGCCGCGTTCGGCTGCGCTGAGCTGCCTCGTAGTTTTCCCGGGAGACCTTTCTCGATCTTACCCCGTCGGTTCCATTACCACGAATCCCCTGATGGTCGCCTTTCCGTTCGTCATCACGAATCTCCCGCCGCTCACGCACATTGGCTCTTCCCGCGTGTTTCCTCTGGTGACGTCCTCGGTTTCGATATCCTCCTTCCGCTCTCGTTCGATGGAAAACACGAGTTCGGTAATGGTGAATGACGTCATCGGAATTCGTGATGTCATTCGAATTCCGTGACAATAAATAGCTTACACCTTATAGCAGCAACCTACAACTCGGAGCAAGTGTTCAAATTGTTCGAAGCATGTAAGTTGATGGGTGCTTCTGCCACACAATCTAACAGAATCAACTCTTTTGTCTGGCGTGTGAACAGTTCTTTGTTTAACAATAAGACCAGCTCTGTGGCTTGAACGACCCTGTATGTCGTTCAGTTCCTAACCACGGCGAGAAATGTCTTCCAATTCGGATGACGCCTATTGGCAAACTTTTTCTGTACGTCCGTTCGGCTTTAAATACACTACATCCTGCTGTGCCATACAATAAATGCATGTGTGCAAGTTCCTGAAAAGAGTAAAGCTCTGTCTTCGACAACAAGCCATAAACTGTAGACAAAATAAATGTTACCGTAGAAACATTATAGACGATTGTGTGTTCATTTGCAAGCTAGTGCTACCAAACATCGACCCAGCTGGCAGTTGTTTGCTGTAAAGACGAAAGAGCTTACTAAAACGTTCCTCACACATATTACTTGTTCAAGATCTCGCGTTGTCTGAAATATGCATTTCTAACCATTGGTTCTATTTCTTAAAATGCTCCGTTTGCGGTCCTCTATCATCTGTAGAATTTTGACCCTACTAATGGTAGAATTTTAAGACACCCTGTATAATCGCATTACTTGTCAGAGCAATTTCTAAATTTGCCACATGTGTTATTATATCATCTTTATTGATGTTTTGAAATCTTCCCGGGATGTAAATTAGATGAAGAAAATCTGAAAGTGAACCAGTTAAGGATGTTAAATAAATGAAAACAAGTTTTAACCCTTTTTAAGAATTCGAATTTTGAAAATGTACACTACGTGACATTGAAAATGCAACACCATGAACGAATGGGCGGAGAAATATGCAAATTGCAGGGTTGACCCATCTCAGAGATATGCAAATGATGCGAATTGCGCTGCTTTCCTGCGCATTTTGAATGCGATAAAAGGGAAAGAATTTGCAATAATTGGCAATATCCTGTCTTGTACAGAAATCGTCTTTCAATTTTTTTTCTGGTTGCTAAGGAAACTTAGTTGTAGAGAATGCCAGGACGTCGTCAACCAAGGCAGTTCCAACAGACAAACGATTTCACGAGGGGTATGGTGATCGGACTCAGAAGGGCAGGTTGGTCCTTCCGTCAAATCGCAGCAAACTGCAACCTACACGCGTCCACGTTTGAGAGGTTCTGGTGCGGCTCCAGCGACGTCAGCAAGTGTGGACAGACGCATCCGCCGGCAAGATTTGGCGAAACCACAGGCCACCTCCGTCGACCGCTTGCAGCATGTTCAGAACACCCTAGATGCTCCCATATCGTCCAGGACCATAATTCGTCGATTGGTCACAGACGCCTTCGTTTGCAATGGTGTCGAGAAAAAGCCACGTGGACAGTGGAATGGCGCTGTATTCAAAATACAGATTCAATGTATACAGATACAAGTCTACAGAAATTACACTTAAACAAATAGAGCTTTCCTTCTTTTCCTTTTACGTTCTTTGGTGAAATAACCTAATAAAGTACGCTTCATACGACGGAATTTTTTTAGAGCTGCAACGGCGTTCTGCTGGTTCTGGTAGAACAATTTTACCAGTAGCGCTTTTTCAGGCAACGTAGGCATGATGTGCAGAGCAGTAACTAATATGCGTACAGAATCTGCCGTCTTTTTATCTGAAGAATAATGCTAAAAGGCATGCTCTGTAACGCACATGATTTTTTACTTTTTCCATATATGCAAAGAAATACCGTTTGTGTTAGAGCGCCATCTATTGGTGAATATTTGTACTAAAAAATTTTTGTTTAATTAATGTCAAACGAATCATTTGAATTATCTGTATTTCAAATTCTATCTCATTTGGACCAATAGAACGCATCCTACAGCCCTCTGAAATGGGAAACTCATTTCATGCTAACCTTGTATTTGTGTGTATGCGCACAAGGAATCTGTTTTGAAGATGACTAGGCAAACGTTTCCATATCTCCTACCATTGCCAGGAGCAAATGTGCTCTTGCCATTACGGCATGTTACTACAATGCCGTAACTTTTTCGTTGCGCTTGATCATGTGGACCAACGATTCAACATTCACACTGTTACATACAAAAAACACGCTTAAGTGTTAGAATGCCTAAAAGTTTATGTTTCAGTAAATGCTTAATATCGTCCTCTTGCTCGTCAAACCAAAATTGGGCATTGCCAGCGACACGCATGGGAATATAATTAGCCTGGAAAATGCCATCTCTTGCAGAAAATAATTATCCTTGCCAATCACTGTCTTTCAAGGCGATTTTTGGGCATGCAGAGATCATATTATGACTGCCTAACTGATGATGATTGCATTCCGCTGCCACATGAAGCCAAAATTCGACATAGCGAGATTTTCCGAGAAAATATTTCGAGATAAGGAGGAAAAATTACATTGGATTAATAGTAAAAATGTAGGGTAATAAATATTTTTTGAGAAAACGAGGGCCGGCCAGGTGGCCGCGAGGGCGTAGGCTTTCTCGAGTCCGCCTGGTCGTGGGTTCGAATCCCGCCGTGGGCAGCGTACAGATATAACTTGTGTAAAAAAGCCGCAAAATGACCTTAGTAGTCGACGCCAAAATTTCTAATCAACCAACCAACCAACCGAGAAACGAGATTTTCGAGATATCGAGATTCGACTGTATCTACTACAGTGACAGTACAGTCAAATCCCGTTACAACGTAACTCACTTTAACACACATTTTAAAATAACGCTCAAATTTAAAATCCCACGCAGAAATACTATTCTTTTAATGTTTCAGTTTAATGTACCTCAAATTAAAGTACATTCAGATTAACGTTCTAATTTGTCGTTCCCTATGTAAGCTATTCCCTCATTACAATGGTATTAGCCTAAGGGTAACCCAGGGCAGAATACTGTACCTCATTTTATTTTTGTTTGATATGTAGTTCCTATGACGGGCACGGTGATGGACGTACAACGGATTACTAAATAAGTTCACTAAAGTCTCGTCCAATTTGCCATATTAAGTTTCTCACTTTGTGTAATGCTTTCTGTCCAATGAATCATCCAGTTGTTCTGAAAGTCTAATCACTCTTCCTCTTCTTCTTCTTCTTCTTCTACGCATGTGTATTCCACGTATTATAGAACTTTCATGGTCATTTCAGGACGGCGTTAAAGGGTTCTTTAACGTGCAGCCGGCAAACGACTACACGGGACCAACGGCTTTACTTCCCTTCCGAAGGAAGTGCGTGATCTCAGGATTTTCCCCCTGAAAAAATCCTCGTCGTCCTCGGCCGGGGTCGAACCGCGTCCTCGGGCATCAGAGGCGATCACACAACCCCTGAGCCACCGAGGCCGATCTTACTGCGTAGAATAAAGATAATCCGAAGCACGTGACGCTACACACTGAAATAATCAACAACAAACGACGAAATAAGAATTACGGATACAGTTCAGTTCAGCTTAAAATAAATGCCAGCATGTAAATTCAAATAATAAACTATACGCAATAAAACGATTTAAAGTTATATAGGTCTCAATATGCAATACACCCAATCTGTTTATCATTGAGAAAGAGTAGATTCCAGTTATCTTGAGTGGCAGAGATTGCCTTAATTGAAGTTTGGAAAATAGCTTAAAGGTTTGTCTACGCACCCGCCGTTTTAAATTCAGTATCAATTCAAACAAGAAATTCACTGAAACTATATCACGGATAAGGTGGAACTAGATGGTCTTCAAGAACAACGACCGCAACAGGCATGCGTTAATTGCCGAAGGAATGAGGTAGGCCTAGGTAGGCCTATCTGCTGTGTAGGGATGTGCACACGCCGACGCGCAGAAGATCCCGTTTCAACGGTTTAATGCATAGAGCCCCCTTCATCTGTTCTTGATAGAGCTGTATCTCTCAGGAGCTGCAGTAGCATTTAATTCTGCTAACGGCCCTTGTATATTGCTGTCACTGTTATCAAAATCGTTGTCTTGTTTTCATATTCATAGTCATTGCGATGCCTTGACAACTAATCGCGATAGCGCCTGCCATGGCGTACAATGTATGTGACGTCACGAATTCGAAACTCCTTCGCATTGCTCTGGAATCTATGACGTAACAGTTGCCGAACCATGGCATCAGTGTCGATCAAAGGGAGAGGGAAATAATGAAAGTTTTTTCCTATATTTTATTAATTTTGAGTTCGAATTGAAAATTTTTATACATGCTACGTTGTTATTGAGACCTTCGTCTTTCATTTTAAGCAGAGTTGTTTTGAGTGTAAATTTTACCTTTAAATATCTCTTTAAAATATTCTTCGTCAATACTGAAACGGTTAAGTTACGAGTGAAGTTCGAGAAAGAAGAATTACGTAGGGTAAATGTATTACCGCCATAAAAACTGAATGCTGATCTGTTGAAGTGAATTGTATAGTCTTCGTTTTCCTTTTCAGAATCTCGCTTTCCGGTTGTTTGACTCCGAGAATCAGCTCGTTGACATTAATAAAGGAATCAAATAAAATATCACCGCCATAGGAACTGAGTGCTGATCTGCTGAAGTGAATTGTATAGTCTTCCTTTTCCTTTTCGGAAGACATCTCGCTTTCCGGTTGCTTGACTCCGGGAATCAGCTCGTTGACATCAATAATGGAATCAAATAAAACATCATCGTTAATGTCCCAGAAAAATTATTTATAGAAGTCGTTACTTTTCTAGCAGAACCAATGAGCGGGGCCTCAGAGGAACGAGAGAATTTGTTTTCAATAATTTTTTTTTACATTTAATTTGGAATTAAAACTTGTATTAAAGAAAGAACGTCTTTATTAATAAGATCGTTGCCTTCTGCTTCGGGAAACTCAAAGTTATTTTCAGAGATAGAATTTAGATAAAAATCATGCTTATAAGTCTCATCCACTGGATTCCACTCGCCCTCATGTTGCGAGGAGACTCTTGTCACCTTCGCTGTAAAATCGCTTCAATGCCTTGCTTGCGCTCACCCTTTGTCTTTAATTGGTAGGCCTTGTTACGTATTCCTTGCTTTATGCGAGGCTAGAATTTATGAAAATTCTTGTGGCTAACGTTTAACCACGTGACAGTAGGCAATTTTATCAAAATTCTGTACAATTTGTATGATCTGATCGGCATAAATGGGATATTGGTACCGTACTAAATTGTTCAGATATGTTTTTTTGTAATTTGCTTTTGAAGATTCTGATGGTCATTGTAATGTGTATGCGCTGGGTGATTTAAAGTAAAGCACAGTGGAAGACTCAAATACAACGTTTACAGTGAACGGGATAAATTAAATAAAGTTTATTGAATACCAAACTAAACAAAAAATGATAAAGAGGTAGAAAAGCAATAACTTTTGGCTTAACTCCTTAAGGGCTATAAATAAAGGCTTAACTCTACAATAGTCCAAATATATGCTATATATGCTAATGACTATATGATAAGCAACATATGATTACATTCTTCCGTAATACATAAGGCATAGAGCATAAATAAGATGACACTAGGGATGTGCCGATCCGATATGATATTTCGTTTCCGATATCCGATATAAATTCATTTGAAATGATGAATCATTTTGTTTTTTTGAATTCATCGAAATAAATTCTGGCGTTTTTTTGTTTCCATTATTAAACCAATCCGAAAGATTTCAGATTATTAATCGTCCTTTCATGTACATGCCTTCTCATTGGCCGCTTCATTTAACCCATTCTAATTTCGACCAATCCTATGCGACCTTACCCTCGCTGTTTCTGCAAATAAAGAAGTTCTCGTTCCTAGTCTCATTGCCATGATGGTGTCGTTTATAAAATGATAAAATTTGGATTTCCAGATGACCTTATCATGCTGGTCCGCTCATTCCTCTCAGACAGGTCTAAAATTGGTGACTCCCTCTCCCAATCATGTGTGATTAAAGCCGGTGTCCCACAGGGGTCAGTTCTGGGATCAGCCTTGTTCAATTTTTTTATCCAGGACTTTCCCAAACCCGACAAGTGTAAACTGTACTTTTACGCTGATGATGCGGCCATCTTAACCTTTGCCCGTGTTCCTGCCCATGTCATCTCTCGCTTGCAGAAAGCGCTGCATCTCTACGAAAAATGGTTCAACAGATGGCGGCTGAAGTTAAATGTTGGCAAGTGCAAGGCTATGTTCTTCACAAACAAACGCAGAAACCCCCCAGGTTTGCTTACCCTGTACGGAAATAAGCTCGACTGGGTCAAAGAATATAAATACCTTTGTGGTGATCGAATCTAGGTTCGATTCTAACCTGGAATCAGCATGTTTCCTATGCGCTGAATAAGGCAAAGAGGGCCAAATTCAGTCTGAACGCGTTGCTTGGTCGTAACAGTGCTCTGGACATTGATAACAAGCTGCTCATCTACAAAATGATCATCCGCACGATCTTGCTGGTCTATACATGTGACGAGTGAGTTTGGGAGCTCTGCTTCAGTACCACTCGCAATTGATTCTTCACTCCACTGCTCGATTGTCGATTGTCGAGTCTCATTGCAAACCTTCTCATCAGTACTCCAGTGTTGCCAAGTCAGTGACTTTGTCACTAGATTTAGTGACTTTTTTTCCAAAAGTGACTTTTTAGTGAATAAAATTTTTTAGTGACTTTTTTTTTTCAAAAGTGACTTTTCAGTGATTAATATTTTATAGACAGTTTTCGTAAAGTAGCAATAAATAAAAATTTTTGTGTGTTTTTAATCGCGGTGAAATTATTTACAAATAGTGAATGATATAAAAATCCATTGAACCAATGGCTCTCCCGATGTCATTGGCACCTCTGAGATATTGGACATCATTAAGCGCCTGAAAAGCAAAAAGGCAGCCGGCATCGACACCATTACCAACAGTGCTCTCAAGAATTTGCCTCCCAGTGTTATCTGCATCATCACCAAGGTCATGAATGACTGCTGGCTTAGCGGCCATTTCCCTAGTACCTGGAAGGACTCAGTCATCATCACCATTCCTAAACCTGGACTGGATCCTGCTCTTCCCACAAGTTATAGGCCCATTAGCTTGTTGCCCATGCTTTCCAAGGTCTTTGAGCGCACTATACTCAAGAGGTTTAACGAGTACTGCGAGGCAAACAACCTCATTCGTAGTGACCAATTTGGCTTCCGTCCAGGTAACTCTTGTCAGCTTCAGTTATGGAGGCTCGTTGCTGATTTAAACGGTCCTCTCAACCTCTCTATGTTTGGTGGTCTCGTTTTCCTCGATGTCCAAAAGGCCTTTGACCAAGTCTGGCATGATGGGCTCATTTACAAAATGATTACCTACGGGTTCCCTGACGATCTTATTGCTCTGCTTCGCTCCTTCCTGTCAAAGAGGACTTTTCGTGTTAAGGTTGGGGACTGCTTGTCTGAACCCTGCGATTTAAATGCTGGTGTACCCCAAGGCTTTGTCTTGGGACCAGCCTTATTCAACTTCTTTATCCATGACTTTCCCAAGTTTGCAAAGTGTAATCTTTACTTATTTGCTGACGACGGGTCCATCATGACCTGGGCACGAAACCCAGCACATGTCATCACTCGACTTCAAAAAGCTTTACATCAGTACCAGAGCTGGTTCACTAAGTGGCGATTAAAGTTGAATGTCAAAAAGTGCAAGGTCATGTTTATCACTCGCAAATGCAAAAACCCTCCAAAGCCCCTCTTCTTATTTGGCAAAAAACTTGAGTGGGTAAAAAGCTACAAATATCTTGATGTCATGATCGACTCCAAACTAAATTGGAACGACCAAGTCCAATACGCGCTCAACAAAGCAAAGAAAGCGAGGTTCAGTTTGATTGCACTTCTGGGGCGAAACAGCGCTCTTGGTGTGGATAACAAACTCTTGATATACAAGGTTGTGATTCGTACTATTTTGCTTCATGGAATGCCTGCTTGGGCTTCTATTTGCAAATCTAGGTGGAAGGATCTCCAGACCTTCCAAAATGTTGCTCTCCAATCCATTGCCCAACTTGACAGAAGAGTTGCCAACAACCACTCTATTCTATGACGATTTGGGGATGACCCACATAGGCACATTTATCCAGACACTTATGAAAAACATGCTACCCAAGATGGAGAACCATGAAAACACCCTGGTTTCTGGTATTCTGGACCATCCACTCGTTGTAAAGAATCCCCTCAGGTTTCGAAGACCGCGCCATATCCTGGATGTCTGCTTTGATGACGTTAACAAGGCCGTCTTCCCCAACTATTGGATCTTTTAGATCCTGCTGATTTTTGGGAACTCTTTTCGTCAATCTACAATCTGACTCTCCCCCTTCTGGGGACTTCTTCTCTGGAGGACTTAAGAGGTTCATCAGGCTTCTCACCCAATTCAGTGTACCTCCTCTGGTTTACTCTTTGGGCGAGCGTGCAAAGTGAGCTTGGCTCCTGGACCACTCACGTCTTTCCTTTCACTTCACTGTTCGATTGTCGATTGTCGTTTTTAATCACTTCACTTTGGGTTTTCCACGTGTTCTCCTTGGTTCCTGCCGAATGATGAGAGCTTTCCTCTCGAAAAGCGCTTCCAGGATGTATTTTTCTGTTATTTTTGTTTTTGTTATTTTCTTTATTACTTTTGTTGTGGTAAAAGAGCACTTCTTTACACTTAATAATAATTAATGTTCTATCTGCCAATGAGTTATGCATTTTGTACAGGGTATAAAATATCTCCTTCAAAAAAACTGCACTACGACGTGGACAAAATTCAGGCGATTAAAGTGATATAAGGGGCGCACTTGGGGTCGCAAATCGCAAGCAACGCCGTAAATTGAACCTCAAACTAAGCTGAATGGCGCGGCGCTGCGTAGCACGAGCGAAATTTGGACGACTGTGTTCACAAAATGACGGTACGCTAAAAGCTAATTGAACTACCAGTGTTTGTTCATTTCCTTGATACTTTTTGATGAAAAACATGATAAATGCTATCGGTATTAAACAAGGTTGGTACTGCTCGTGCTACTGACTCCGACGCGAGAGCAGAGTACGTCACGTTGGAGTGGAAGGCGGACCTCTTCGGAATGAGGTAGTGGGGAGCGGGGGAACCAGCCAGGCCGCGCCGCGCGAACACAATCGCCCACATTTGTCTCGTTTTACGCAGCGCCACGCCATTCAGCTTAGTTTGAGGTTCAATTTACGGCGTTGCTTGCGATTTGCGACCCCAGGTGCCTTATATCACTTTAATCGCCTGAATTTCGTCTACATCATAGTGTAGGTTTTTTGAAGGAGATAATTTACATCCAGTGTATCAAAGTGACTAATGCGGTCGCTGAATCGTGGATCACGGTAAAGTGCCTTTATAAATAAATTATAAAGGCACTCTAGGCCACGGAAGTTTGATCTTAGGGGGACGGGGTGGGATTCGATCTAACGTGGTCACTGAATCGTGGTTCTCGCATTCGACCTGCTTGTTTTTGCATTAAGTACTGAACGTTTGAATATCCAAAATTGCTATTTTAATACACACACAGATCGAACACATTCGATTTTTACTGTCTAATCCCCACAAAGGTTTCAAGGTTCAGACAGGATATTTAAATGTTCGAAGGTAGTTCGAAGGTTTCCACTTTTCTCTTTTCGGCTTCGCGGCCCAAGTTGAATATCTTTCTGGATCGCGAGGAGAACGTTTCACTATAAAACTAACTTCAGAACGGTTGAACACTCTAATGCAACGCAGTTAAGCATTTGTGGTCATTAAAATCATTGAAAATAACAAAAAATCACATGAAAACTATCTTACTTCCACACAACTCCATGCTAAATATTCGCAAATTGGACACAATATGACGGAAAATAACACAAGACAATGTATAGGGTGATTCAGTCAATTACGTAAACAATTCTAATGGTTTATTACTCAGGAACTAATAAACATAGGATTGTCATATACACTATATGATCAAAAATATCCGGACACCCCTCACAGATCATCGATTGGCCCAATGTCACATGATAATGACTTGCACATCATTTAAATAGCTTCCCACACCTTCAGACACAACTCTGCTTGGACATTGGCAAGAATGGGTCGTTCGGCAGAGCTCAGTGAGTTCCAACGTGGAACCATCGTTGGATGTCACCTATGCGGCAAGTCCGTGCGTGACATTTCCAGCCTTCTTCAGATACCCAAGTCAACAGTAGGCGATGTCATTATGAAATGGAAGACCCGGGGATCAACAACAGTTCAACAACGAACCGGTAGACCCAAGAAACTAACGGACAGAGACCGTCGAGTGCTTCGTCGTGTCACTCGCAGCAACCGGAAGTCCTCGGCGGAAAAAATTGCCACAGAGTTTCGAAACGCCTCTGCAAATGATGCCAGTACCATGACAATTCGTCGGGAACTGCACACGATGGGATTCCATGGCCGTGCTGCTGCCCACAAGCCCCACATCAGCAGGGTCAACGCCAAGCGACGTCTGGAGTGGTGCAAAGCCCACAGAAACTGGACAATGGACCAATGGAAACGTGTAATGTGGACAGACGAATCTCGCTACACACTCTGGCAATCCGATGGACGAGTTTGGGTTTGGCGCATACCTGGAGAACGCTTCTTACCTGAGTGCACAGAGCCCACAGTCAAGTTCGGAGGAGGAGGAGTCATGGTGTGGGGCTCATTTTCATGGTACGGACTGGGCCAGCTCGTTCCTGTGCAAGGAATCATGAACTCCGACCGTTCTCTGAATGTTTTGGACAACTGTGCACTTCCAACGTTGTGGCAATTTTTCGGAAACGGGCCATTTCTCTACAACACGACAATGCTCCGTGCCATAAAGCGAGGCGTGTACAGCAGTGGTTTGCGGACTCAGGGGTCGAAGAAATGGGTTGGCCGGCACAAAGTCCCGACCTCAATCCTATAGAGAGTCTGTGGGATGAATTGGAAAGACGCTTGCGGGCCAGATCACATCGGCCAACTTCTGTACCTGAACTGATTCTCGCTCTTCGGGAGGAATGGAGGAACATTCCGGAAAGTACCTACCAACATTTGGTGGAAAGTCTTCCCCGAAGGGTGGAAGCTGTGATTCGGGCAAAGGGATGTGCAACGCCCTATTGATTTCCATGAAATCGTGGCTAGAGCGCAAACGTGCATGTGTCCGGATATTTGTGATCATATAGTGTAGATCTTACAATACACATTACACATTGGAATTACAGACCTCATGAACAACAAGCTCGATGTGTGCTCCATTTATTTGTAGAACACGACGAAGCCTGAGGGTAAAATTTTGCATCACTGCGCCTCGCAGCTCATTGTCAACCAGTGCACAAGATTCGGTGATTGCCTGACGGACGTCTTCCATGGTGCGGGGGCGTGTGCTGAACACCTCCTTAAGGAACCCCCACAGAAAGAAGACACAGGGGCTAAGATCAGGACTGGTTAATGGCCAGCTGAATCCGTCATTGAAGAGGTTTGGAAAATTGTTGGAGATGACCTTATTGTTGAATTGATGGGTCAATTCTGTGGGGATTCCTTCAGGAGAAGGTGTTCAGCACACGCCCCCGTACCATAGAAAAGGTCCGTCAGGCAATCACCGAATCTTGTGCACTGGTTGACAATGAGATGCGAGACGCAGTGCTGCAAAACTTCATCCTCAGGCTTCGTCGTGTTGTACAGATGAATGGAGAACACATCAAGCATAGCTAAAATTATATAAACAATATAATTAACTGACCTTGTCGAACTGTGGATACTTGTGCACAGATGAAGGGCGGATACCACTTTTCCACAAAAAGAGATTTTAATCCTCATAGATGTATACATTTCGGCTACTAAGTAGCCATCTTCAGTATGAATCAAATAACAACAAAATTTCTATTGTTAACCTGACTAGAGGCATTGAAAGGATTTGCAAGATGTTCGACCTGCAGGTTGCATACAGAAGCAGCCACACTCTCAAAAGACTCCTCGGCAACACCAAGGATCAAATAGAGACACATGAAAGATCCGGGATTTATGAAATCCAATGTGGGACATGTGATCTTAAGTATATTGGCCAGACCCGCAGAAGGATAGAGACGAGGATTAAAGAGCACTTTGATCACATTAGAAATTATAGACCAGAGAAATCCTCTGTTGCGGACCACATATTGAAGACAGGACATGAATGGAAAAAGGAAAACTTAAAGATTTTACATGTCGTGGACGACTGCAAAAAATTGAATTTTTTGGAGTCCATGGAGATCTTGAAGAATCACGGAGACAAACTGATGAATCATGATAATGGACCTTTAGATTTAACAGTATGGAAACCCATATTAAACTTTGTAAAATAACTATATTCCAATTCTGATCCAGGAGGAACTTAGCTCTCTACTAAGTCCGCAGTTTTAGAGCCAATCGGGTTCTAAGTTTGGTTGTTAGACTTTTAAATTTTGGAAATCTCTCTGATTGGTTTATTCCTCTTATAAATACTTGTACAAATTTTGTTGTTATTTGATTCATACTGAAGATGGCTACTTAGTAGCCGAAATGTATACATCTATGAGGATTAAAATCTCTTTTTGTGGAAAAGTGGTATCCGCCCTTCATCTGTACATCAAGCATGTTGTTCATGAGGTGTGAAATTCTAATGTGTAATGTGTATTGTAAGATCTATATGACATTCCTATGTTTATTAGTTCCTGAGTAATAATCCATTAGAATCGTATGTAATTGACTGAATCACACTGGAAAACTGTCCCACTCTTGGCCACACTTTAGTTATAAAGGCACTCTACTGTGTATGAACTTCCAGCGTCAGTTTTTCCCCTGCTGGCATACACTGATAAATTTTCCGTTGGAATTCCCTTCCCCATGCTCTGCTTAGCCTATACACAAAGTTTCATCACTATCATTGCAATAATGCAGCCTGCAGCCTGTGCAGAAGTGGGGAACTTTAATTATAACAACCAGTACTTGAATTGTCTTATATTTCAATAAGACAATGATGAATTTGCTCATTAGTCATAAACTAGCTTGAAATAACCCAGTTCTGTTAATTTACATGAGAGAAAAGTTAATTCTTGATTAAGTATTGTAAAACTGAAAAAAAAAGAAGTAGCAGGCGATCAATCATGTCGATTAAAGTAGAATAGCTCTCGATCTAGCCAGAATGGAATGTGGAGGGGTGTGTTTTTTTTTATTTGATTTGGGCGTTTTTAATACACTGCTAAAGAATTAGGGGAACACTTCTGAAAACATTTATAAAATCTCGAGCTCAAGACTTCCGATAAAATGTTTCATAGTTTTAGATAAATTAGAGGTGGTCTATTGAAATAACTGGGTGTTTTTTCGAGTTTCTCTTTTTTCCATGACTTTAAAGTGAAAATGCCAGAGACCCCTTAAAAACAGAATGGTCATAACCATATGACAAAGGACACATGGTCTTCAAACAGCATTAATTTGCATATTAAGGCTCTGATACAGTATTCAGATGTTTAGTTGAGACAAAATGAGACATCACAGTCTGGAGAGTGTTGCAAGAGCTGTTACGCTGCTCCAAGAAGGCTACTCAAGCAGGTCCATTCAAGTGTCACCTTCAGTGATCCATCGTGCATGGAATCATTTCCAACAGACTGGTCATTATTCGCGAAGGGCTAGACAAGGACGCAGATGCATATGACAAGAAAGCAGGACCAATATCTTCAAACTTCTGCTCTTCGCCGACGAATATTGGTATCTGGGGAATTGCCACCTGGACAACTGCCACCTGGACAACTGCCACCCGGACAACCACCCCCCTGGACAATTGCCAGCTGGACAACCACCACCTAGGACAATTGCCACTTAGGATAATTGCCACCAAGAACAATTGCCACCCAAAATGTCCCAGACAAGCATTCTAATATAATTAAAATATTTTAATTTAGATTTTGAACGAAGTTTTGAACAGAAAACTTTGAAATTTGATATTACAAAGCAAAATAAGAAATATAAAATTCTTTCAGGTAGGGTAATAGAGAGATTCAGTATTGAAAATGTTGAGTGAAATATAAATAAAGAATATAAAATCTTCAGGGGGCGGGTGACAACATTCGAACCTCCACCCTCACTGATTATTCCATTTCTTCATTAAATTCCATTCCTCGTTTTCAATTACATAAAATTTATAGCATATAAGTTAACTTCATGAAGAAAGATCTCGAAAAATTGCCATTGGAGTTATAACTTTGTGCTATAACTTCGCAATTTACATAAATAGTCAGAATAAAAAATACTTTGACCATAATAAAAAATAACATTTTTTTTTACTATCATTTAACTGGACAATGCTGACGCAACTTACTGGAATGATAACTCACAAAAATTAATTTTGTTTTAATTTTGAAAAATTGATCATAATATTGTATTTCTTAACGAAATGAATAGACGATTTACAATACATGGTCGAATTGTTGTCGACATTTTAATAAAAGAAAATGAAAACATGTCAGAGCCATTGATTTGCAGTATACAAATATCTTTAAACAGTTTAGGTCTTAGTTTGCACCATCGTACCCAGGATTTTATTTCGGGGGAGGAGGCATTGTTCTTGCGGGAGGGGTTCCCGCATGTAACAGAATTCTGTGGAAGATGGTCAATTTCGAGGAGGGAGAGCTGCAACCCCCTCAGCCCCCCCATGCGTACGGCCCTTTTAGTTTGTAAATACACGTATCTTTTAAATACATAGACGGGTCTTTATAAAACAATACTTTTACGACATAGGGTTCACGCATTTCAGCTGTAGTATACAGGGTGTTTTTGAATTGAGTACAGATTTTTTGGGAGATGATAGAAGAGGTTCTTAGAAGTATTTTTTGTCATATGAACATGGGGTCCCCGCAGCTCCGTTTACTTAAAATACTGCATTGAACAATCAAATGACACCGGGACGCAGTGTGCGTTGGTAGGCCTAGATTATTTTATTTTTAACAATTAACACAAGCAATCTACTGTAATAACTTTTAAAGTAATTGTTTGCAAAGATATTTTAAGGTGCACGTGCTTGTTTGTTGAAAAGTCTTAGGACAAACTTCGTCAAGGAGATTCCATGGTATCCAACCCTTTTGTAAAATACGATTAGTCCATATGTAAATGAACTAATCGCATTCTGGGAAAGCAGTCATTTCGAACAATTACTTTAAAAGTTATTACAGTAGATTGCTTGTGTTAATTGTTAAAAATAATATAATCTAGGACTACCAACGCACACTGCATCCCAGTGTCATTTGATTGTTCAATGCAGTATTGTAAGTAAACGGAGCTGCGGGGACCCCATGTTCATATGACAAAAAATACTTCTAAGGACCTCTTCTATCATCTCCCAAAAAATCTGTACTCAATTCAAAAACACCCTGTATAATGATTAGAGAAACACTTAGGAAGGAGTTTCATTAAATGGGAGCAGTGTTATGAAAAAGAGCCAGTGGGATGACCTAAAATTGATACAGTAGTGTTCCAATTACCTGACACTCCATTTTATCGATATGGTAGCAGAAGAATATTAAAAAAAATTTGACGATCGCCGTTTTTGTTTCTAAATGCCATGTTCCATCGTCCTGTTAAGAAATTATTCAAATAATATATTTTAATGGAAGTAATTATTTCTTTTCACACTTAACATTACTTTCCTAACAAAAGACTGTTTTAAAACGTGATTAAACAAAATACTTAAAAATAAATTTATTTTTTATGTTTAAAATAATGCATAATGTATTTGCAGAAATAAAATATAGTTCAAAAGGATAATATAGAAAGGATATAAGTTATATAATCAATTTTGAAAGATCTACAAAATTACTATTTTTGCAAAAAAACTATAGAGATGAAATGGAATGAACAAAATTTGCACAATGGCCAAAATCGCCGTGTAAACTTGATAGAATAAATTGTCCAGGAATAGCGAT
>JAHWFO010017332.1:110072-135594 GCA_023313115.1 Rhysida immarginata
TCAGTTGTATTTATTAACTATTTATTGCATTCCAGGGTTTTTGTGTCTCGTCTTTTTCTCTTATAAATATCCATTCTTTGTAATACAACAAATACAACTCTTTTGCTTACGATAATATGATATTGTAAACAAACCAGTCATCTTAAGCTCAACAGAATAATGAGAACAATTCGGCTAACATCTTTAATGGGTATTCCGAATCCATTTTCGCCATATAATACATGATACATAATACACTCACTCACCACAAGTCATGGCATTCCCTGTCCGTAATGAGCAAATCCCGCTGCTTCCCTTCTCGGAATGCAGGTGCAGAGGACTCCTTGATATCCCACAATCATTGTAAGCAAAAGTAGCTGCAGAAATGGCAGCACGCCGAGAATTATCCGCATTTGAACGGGGGGTGATTGTTGGTGCCAGACGGATAGATGCCTAAATTTCAGATGTAGCCAACACCTTGCAATTTTCCCGCACAATCGTTGCAAGGGTCTATCGAGAGTACACCCAACATTGATACCAGAGATGTTTGCCGGGTCACCCTGCTTGCAACTGTTGTTCGAAGGGCGACAGCAGGCCAAATCGCCACGTGGTACAACCAGGGACGTCCCACAACTGTATCTGTGACGATAATTCGGCGAACCTTGGCAGCCGCAGGCTTTGGAAGCAGGAGGCCACGACGGGTGCCACTCTTCATAGCCGCACATCGTCAGCAACGCCTAGCCTGGGCCAACCAACATCGGCATTGGACCGCTGAGGATTGGCGAAGGGTTGTCTGGTCCGACAAGCCAACGCCACCTAAAAAACAAAGCCTTCTCACTGCCTGTGGATTACGTCATCAAACCAGGGCTGACAATCCAACTTTCATTGTTTACAACAAACGAAAAAACGCTGATTACATCGGGTGCTTTTTCGTTTGTTGTAAACAATGAAAGTTGAATTGTCAGCCCAGGTGTGATGACGCAGTGACCAGGCTTTGTTTTTTAGGTGGCGTTGGACAAGCACGGTTTCAGCTGTATCGGGCAGACGGTCGTGTCCGTGTCTGACGCAGGCCACACGAAGCCTTAGACCCCGCTTGTCAGGTGGGACCACTCAGGCAGGTGAAGGCTCCACACTGGTCTGGGGTGTTTTCTCGTGGCATGAAATAGGTCCATTGGTGCATCTAACATTCACTCTGCGTGCTACTTCCTACGTCGATCTGCTTGAGCACCTGGACCCCTTCATGCGCCTCCACACGCGGCCCTTGTGGCACGGCAGTGGCTGGATAATATGCTACAGACTTCACGACAATGATTTGGCCTCCGCGTTCTCCAGATTGCAATCCCACTGAACATTTGTGGGACGTCATCGAACGATTTGTTAGGTCGTCACCAACATAACTGGTAAATGCAGCATCGTTATGGAGTGCAGTGGGAGGCGCCATGGCTTGCAGTGCCTGTGGATGTGTTCCGGGGACTGGTAGACTCTCTTCCACGATAGGTCGCCGCCGTTATCCGGGTCAGAGGAGGCCCAACATGTCATTAGTCAGGTGTGCCATGATTTTTGGTGAGTGAGTGTATACAGGGTGTATCAAAAAAACACCAAAACAATAAACATAGTACATAAATATGTCATAAAATCCTTAAATTTTGCGATATTAATGAAAGTTTGCATTCATCGAGGTATAATCCATCAACGAAGTTTGTAACCAATCAGATGGCGCTGTGTTGCTATGGAGACTTGTTTACATTTGTCAATTTTGGACATTTGTGGTTAGTCTGTCTTCAAGGTTTCACTTTTCTAGTAAGTTAACTGAAACGTGTTCTGTTTAACCAGTTCCATGGCCGGCAAATTCCCCGATCTCATTCCTTCGGATTTTTATCTCTGGGGCTACTTAAAACAATAAGTTTATGCAACCGACATTCTTAATACAGGGACTCTTCAAGGAATATTTGAACGGGTGCGACAGTCAATGATCCGAAGAGGGCAGTTTGAACATTTGTCATAAATTTCTGAGGTGAGGTATAATGCACTTTTTCAACATGCCTGAAATAATAAATAATACCAGAAGTACCCGATACGTTGTGTACTTCTATAAAAGATCTTTCAACCCAGATGATCTTCCAAGGATTTTAGTATCCTGTCCTTTGGTGAAATGAATTGATCGTTACATATTAATATTTTACTGATTTATTGTTATTAAAATCTTGGCATTCGGTATTCAAATATTTTTATATAAATTTTAACTTAAGGCATATAATTTAGTCTGATTTTTAAAAGCCAGATTGTCAGATCAAAATATTTATATTCAGAAAAAATCCAAGAAACTAGTATTATACAGTCGGTACAGTTATTCGATTATATTGCTAACATTGAAATTAGACTCAGAGTGGTAAGACCCTGAAATGATAAGACTGTGTCCAATTTTTTTTTCAGAGTTTCTGCGTCTCGTCCTTCTTTTCTTCTACATATGTCAACTTCTAAAATTAACTAATTTGATATTTTAAAACGGTCTGGCACCCTTTATCCGGCTGCTTCGAAATGCCAGACCGAATCATTCGTGAATGGCAGGCAGTTAGGTACAATTTGGTTCAAAATTAGATCATTCCGGTTAAATGGATGTCAATTTTTACCAAACTTTGGATTGGTATGGCAGCCATTTTCCGGTCGATTTCAAATGCCAGAACGATGAAATTTTAATTAGGGAGGAGTAATCTAAGAAAAAAAAAACAGGAACCAAAAATAGATCGTACCGGTTAAATTAAAGTCAATTTTTCCGGATTTTGAAGGGCCGCCATTTTTAAATCCGGCCGCTTTGGACTGCCAGACCGACAGATTCTCATTTCCTACGGGCAAAACTGTGAAATGAGATAGTTAACTGAATTAGATCTTTCCGGTTAAATCTAACGGGGCTGGCTCCTGGTCTTATTTTTGACAATACGTCGGTCACCTCCAACAAGTTTGAGAAACGTGTAAACTCAAAGGACATAAAATATGACAGATCAGATGCGAAAACTTGGCTCAAGATTAAAAGCAAACCGCTGGAGATGCTTATGAAAGATCCTAAAATCTTTTGCAGAGCGAAGATTCGAAGGTAGATACGCCCAGAACATAAGGCCGACGTAAGATAAACATCGTCGATGATAGTTATGAATTGTTAGAGGTGGAATAAGTTTGCCATTGGATCTCGTAGTGATGACTAATTAAATTTCGATTCAAATCAATAGCAGGAGAGGCCAACAGTATTGAATTTTTAATTTTAAAACCAAAAGGACATACTCGCAGAAAATATAGTTGAAAAATAGTCAATATACATAGATCAGCAAATCGGTTACTGAAATAGTTTTCGGTATTTTAAGATATGTCCTAACAAACCACTTTTGTAATTTCGCACCTCACATTTGTTTCAACCAATCTCGGCCCTGCGGGCTTCACTGGTCGCTGTTTTCCGTTATTCCCTGGTCCCTCTCCGGGGTTAGCCTAAATATACATACCCCAACCTATTTGGTCACAGGGGGCAGTTGGTTTTCCCCCGGCCGGTTACAGTTGCTTACTTACTTACTTTTCAAACCCGCTTATCTGTTAGGGTCGCGAGGGCAGCAGCCCTATAGGAGGATCTCCAGCGATCGCGATCTTCCGCCATCAGGCGCATGTCCTCCCTGGTAATATCCAAGCGACTCGAACCCAGATTCTCCATGTAGTCTAGCCACCTGGTTCTAGGCCGACCCCTTGGTCTCTTACCCACCGGCTTGGAAAATAACTGCCTAGGAAGACTAGTTTGCGGCATCCGTATCACGTGGCCATACCAGCGCAACTGAGATCTCTCAATGCGGAGAAGTAACGGCTCAACACCTAAAGATTCCCTTATTGTGCTGCTGTACACTCTTATCTAGTAGGGTAACACCTGCCACACCTCTCAGAAATCTCATTTCGGCCGCTTGTACCCGCGACACTTTCGGTCATTACCCAAGCCTCATGACCATAGGTGAGAATGGGGACAAAGATAGATTTGAAGACGGAGAGCTTGGCTTTGTCAGTTGCTTAGACAGTAGAAAAACGCAAAACGAACAGCTTACGATTTGGGTCAGATAGTAGAAAATAACCCTCCTACTATCGATGACATTCATTTTGAAATTCTCCAATAAGAATTTAACATTCTACATAAGATTTCAAATTAAACTCTTTCAGAAGTTAATTATGTTTAAAATACACTTTGTTATTGCCAGTCGATTAATTTGCAAATTTCCTGATTGCAGGATAAATGATTGCAGAAAATTGATATCCAGTGCACAGTAAAGGACGGACCGAATGAAAGGTAATATAATATTTTTTGAATGAAAGGATGTTGAAAGAAAATGTGCATATTATAAACAATAAACAACATTATTTCCCTAGTTTTATTCGTTTGTGCATTTGGATGAAAATTTCTGACGAAATTTCTGAAGCTTGTTGAATCGTACTTTCCATGTTGGATTTATCTATTTGTGCTGGGATAAACTACCTTCAGGAAGCAGATTTTGGTTCGTAGCTCTGAATACATTTACATTTATATATATAAGTACTGTCAAACTGGTAAATAGGGGCGATTTTCAAGCATTTATCTGGAATGTCTTCAGTTTTCGAGATAGAACAATTCTATTTACTTTAATAGCATTTATATCAAATAGGATAGATGTACCGTACCAGTAATTGACAGTTTAAGACATTACTGTGAAACGAAATACTGTACGTAAATGAAGTTGCATTTTGAAGCTTTTCTAGTTATACCATTAAATTGTAAATATAATGCAGAATGTGCTATATAGATTATTTATCTTTTTTATTTTGAAATAATAAATTAAATCAGTCCACTACCATGTAGAGTGCAAGGACCATAGAAAATGAAGTTACTTTCCAGTAGTGGATTATCAGATTTTGACCAAACTTATTCCCCAACAAATTGTTCGTAGTAAAACTTGATTTTTGACTATTGTTTCTTCTACGAGGGTAGCCCAGAAAGTAATGCACCAAAATTTTTTTCTTCAACAATTATTTATTGAACACAATGAAACTTATACACACGAAAGACTGATGTTTTTACTACACTCCCTATTTTTCCACATAATCTCCACGGGACGTTCTATGGCCTTCCTCCAGCGAGACACAAGGGCGTGTATGCCCTGTCGGTACCAGCCCTTGTTCTGTTCACGCAGCCATGTCTTCACTGTGCGAATCACGTCTTCGTCATCCTCAAAATGTCTATCACGAATGGCATTCTTCAACGGCCCGAACAAGTGAAAGTCTGAGGGCGCTAGGTCAGGGCTGTAGGGCGGATGGGGTAACACTGTCCAACCCTGTTTCGTGATGTGTTCCGACGTCCCCAAACTGGCGTTATCGTGTTGAAGCAAACAATCAGCTGGGTTATGGCGTCCAAGTCGCTGGAAGCGCTTCTTGAGTTTGGTTAATGTGTTCACATATGCCTCAGAATTAATGATGCTGCCTGCCGGCATCACATCAATAAATATGACACCATCACAGTCCCAAAACACAGCGATCATGACCTTACCAGCAGAAGCAGTTGTTTTGAATTTTTTCTTCTGTGGAGAGTGCGGATGACGCCATTCCATCGATTGTCGTTTTGTATCGGTCTGAAAATGGTGCACCCAGATTTCATCAACTGTCACAATCCGGGAGAAGAAGGCTTTAAAACGTTGCTGCTGTGACGGAACATGTGTGATATTTCGTTAATATCTCACATGACCCGCCACTACAGATATGCCATTTGTTAGGCATATCTGTGTTGTGCTTTGTTAGTAATAAAATGGATAAAAAGCTGAAATTAGAGAAGTTATTTGGTAGGTAGAAAGGGAGATTATTATAATGCGAGAGTGTAGAAGGGTAAGAGTTCGGAATGGAATGGGATTGTTAATCGTGGAGGTACGGAAATATTGGTAATTTTATTATTTAATTTCTTGCTGATACTTGGAGTGCGAAGTGACCCAACATAACTTAGAATATAAGATAATTTAATATTAAGTATTTAGCAATGGAAAGAAATGGCTCTCAACGAAAACTACAGGTTGGAACACTAAGTGCAGAAAAGTAGGCCTAAAGACACCTATTGTGAAGGGATTAAGAAAGTAGAAAGCTAGACAATGAACGAAGAGGAAGGGAACGTATTTGCCTAGGCAACGACCTTTAAAAGGGGGATTCCAGGAAATGAAAGTGGTGAACCAATGGAATTAAGATAAAATTTGGGAAGGGAAAAGAGAGTGAGAGAGACATATAGTAGTGTGTGGGCATTCGAGATAGAGAGAGCAAGAAACGAGAGAAAGAGAAGGAGCAGCGGTCGAGCGTAGAGACGGGAACAGAATGAGATAGAATTTTTATAGAAAAAAAACATCGGAGAATTGGGAGAGATGGCCCAACAGTAAGAGTTGTTTAGCAAAGAGAAGGAGAGACAGTCATAACAGTAAAAAGTTTTTTTTTTTTGTGCCACCGGTCGTAGCAATAGTCAGACGATGTCGTTTTGCGATACTTGAGGAGGACGTAGCAGGTCAAACGAGCGGTGAGAGCATGGAAGCAGAAGAGAAGAAGGAGCAGATAGCCTCTCGAGAGAGTCCGGACATCGAGCAGGCAGACGAATACATGATGACGACTGAGCAGCAGCTATTATCCCTAAGCTTCGTCGCAGGAAGCAACCCGGCTGGTCCCCGTAACAAGGATCCCTTTGCAGCGGAGCTGGAGGCATGATCGCGGGAAGACACCGGGCCATTGGGTATCAAGTCGCAGAGTTCTCGAACCAGCATGCACGGAAGAGAAGGCAGCGGAGACTCCTGGAAGCGACGGCTGTAACCGACGAGCTCATGTCCGCTGACATCATCGGCTGTTTTATGGACGACAGATAAGTGATAGCTTAGAATAAAGGCCTGTGCATATAGTGAACAGTGTTCAAGAATATAGTGTAATATGATGTACTTAGTGTGTGGAAGGAACTACAAACAGATTTATGAGTTATTTACGAGAGTCTAACGTTAGAGTTAATTTGTGTTCTATAGTAGTATGTAATCCTAATGTTATGTTGATCATTATTCTTTATTTTTTTTAAATTCGTTTTCATTTGATTTTTTTTTTATGCTTTTATTATGGCCATAATTTTATTTTATTATCCTTTTCATTGAATAAATGTCTTGATTTACTGATTAATACGTAGTTGAGTCATTAGCAAGCCAAGGATCACAAGAATTACTTTCCAAGGGAGGGGGGGAGTAGTGCATAAAGTATTCATTGGGGATTAGTAAGGTAAATTATTATTTTTGTAACGGTAAATTAAAGAAGTAAAGTTCAAATAAGAAAGCCACTATACGATCTTACATTTATTATTGGGAAACTTCGGAGTTTATTAATTATAGAAAGTGCGCACTGAGGAGTTTGACCAGCTACTTATTATCTAGAGTAGCGACTCAGACCTTCTCCGTCGTCACACTGCAACTTAGAAGAAATGTTTTTTCTCAGCTTTGCGTTCCTCCATAAGACAGCGCGGAACCCATCGTGAACACGTTTTTGTGTAATCAAGAGCACGGATGATTTCACCCACACTTCTTTGCTGATTGACAGCTCCAGCGCCAACTGCCGAGTCGTTCTGCGTCGGTCCTGACGAATGAGCGCATCAGCACGCTGCACGTGACACAGCCAAGGATGGCCGCCCCGACCGCGGCAAATCTTGGAGCTCCACCGAACCGCTTTCTGATGGCCTCACCCTCTGTCCCAGCGACTTACCGTACTTCTGTCGACAGCTGATGCTCCATAAACTGCACATAAACGTTTGTGAATGTTTCCAACCGTTTCTTGCTCCCTAGCGAGAAATTCAATGACGACACGCTGCTTATAACGTACAACACTTACAGATGCCATGTTCTTCCATTGCTGCACGTACCCCATCTGTCGGAAGAAACGGAAACTTTGCGCGCGCACTCCGAAAACTTCAAAGAATGTATATCTCAAGTTTCGCATTCGTACCATTGTTGAGGACTGAGAAAAAAATTGTGGTGCATTACTTTCTGGGCTACCCTCGTACTTGCAAAATTCATCCAATTCATCCTATGCTACTTCTTATAGAAGTAAAGAATAGTAGTTTTCTTCTTCGAAGATAACTTGTCCTGGACTGTCTGTTAATCGTCTGTGACAAGATTCAGGACCAACAAAAAGAATCGGCGAATAGGGCCTAGAAGACTTGTCAAAATGGGTGATCTAGAAATTGACAGTCAAGTTAAATTGATACAGCTAGGTCAATTACTGAAAATTAATTAGTTAAACTTAAAACCATCATGTTTCCTTTATTATTACCCTACATTCTACAGGGTGATTTTTAATTAACCTACAACGTTTAACTTAAATAACTCGTTGCAGATAGCAATACAAAATTATTTTATTGAAAACGTGGAAAAGGAATTTAACGGACAAGGTTTTCAAAGTGATACAGTGGCGCAACCTAGTCACGAAGTTGTCAGTTATACATTCAAGAGTTTCATTTTTCATGCTTGCAAATGCGTCAGTTATGGACCTTTTGAGGCTAATAAGGTCTGTCGGCTTCTTCTTGTAAACCATATCTTTCATATGACCCCAAAGATAGAATTAATAGAAAGATAGAAGTTATTCAAGTCAAACGTTGTAAGTTAATTAAAACTCGCCCTGTATATCACATTAGTATACCTTTTGTTCGTTTTTTTTAAACACACAAATTATCAATAATTGACAGGTTATGTCAATTACTAGTGCACTATATACAGGGAGAGCATATAAAGTATCGGGAAAAGTTCTTCAGATATTGCTACAAAACCTAAAAATTCTTCAAAGTACATCCCTTGAGCGTCGACACTCTTTTGCCATCGGCTTTTCCACGACTTGAAGGCTCCCTGGTAGGCGGATTTCGAAAGGTCCTTAAGAGTACGCGTGCAAGCTTCTGTAACGGCACTTAGGGTCCTATGAGGGAGGATTTCACTTTTGGGAATAGGAAAGTCTGCTGGGGCCAAGTCGGGACTGTAAGGGGGTTGGGGAATCCGTTTTGCGGTGCACTGTCAACTACTCTAAAAATTTTTTGCGTCTTTGATACTTTTTTAAAAGTCAAAGAAGTATCCATATTCAACCATAAATCTGGACTTAAAAGGAACACCTGTGTTTTAAATTTCAAATCTTATTCAGGGATGTTTAAAAGTTTAGTAACATTTTTAATGTCTTCAAAAAATCGAACATTGTAGATTGCCCATATTTACGCAATAATGTAATAAGCCATTGTTTTAAGAGAAAAATTAAATGAATATTTAATCTGGAATATAAAGTTTTATCACATATTTCCAAATGTTTGCCCCAATGCTTACAATCAAAGTTAAATTTTAATTGTCCATATTCTGACACATTCTTTCAGATAAACCATCCCTGTGTCTGCGTTAAAGACTTTGCAAATTCAATTCCTGGAAAACTTTTCCATTAATATTTTTATTTTATGACCTGTTCTGTCCAGATAGGACTTAACCAAAATCCAAAAAGAAAAGATAGGATTTGACAATTGAATGCAAGCCAAATATGTCCAATGGAGCACTCCATGCTGCACATGTAATAAATATTTTGATAATTGAAAGGCTCGGGGCAATAAGGACATAACCCACAGGAAGAATTTGAGAAAAGTGATATATTTTTTAAAAATCTGTAAATCTGTATGGTTGATGTTTTGCTTGACTCTGATTAGTTTACTTGTGCAATTGTTACTTGAGGCTAACAAGCAGTAACTATTACATTTAGTAAGAACTTCTTCCTGTGGGTTGCGTCTTTATTGCCCCGAGCCTTTCAATTTCTTCAGCCTGCTTACCAAGCACCGGTTCTCGTTTTTTTCAAATTCTAACACTGTTCGGGCAATTTCAAATGTATACACGGTATTTAAGAATTGGTGACGAATTTTTAGGCGTGGTAGAGGATCTTATTTTGAATAAATTTTGCCAATAACCGAGGGGTCGCAAATGAATTTTTGATAAATAAAAAAAATTGTTAAACATCATACATACCAAAAGTCATGGGATAGCAGTGGACTACTTTTCAAGTGTCAGTAGCATCATGTGCAAACAGTATAAATATGCAAGTCAGTGTCAATAGGTTTAGTTACACTGTCATGAGCAACGGGTGAGGTGTTCAGTGTGACAATGGCTACACGACGAGAGCCATCAGAGTTCGAACGTAGCTTGGTATGTGGAGCACGACGTATGGGTCATTCAATATCAGGGGCGGCTCAAGAATTCAACATCCATGGTCCACAGTTTCAAGAGTCTAACAAGAGTACCAACTTGACGGCATTACCTCCCACCATGGTCAACGCAATGGTTGAACCATACCTTCTCAATGAACGGGACCAACAGCCAGATGACATCAGATTTTAACTAGGGTGACACTAGAGCTGTATCGATGCGAACTGTGCAACGAAATCTGGTGTCCATGGGATATGGAAGCAGAAGACCACGAGGGGTCGCAACAAGACATCGTCAGCAACGTCTATCCTGGGGCCATGAACACATCGACTGGACACTTGACAACTGGAAACGTGTGACCTGATCTGATGAGTCTCGATTCCAACTGATACGAGCTGATAGTAGGCCTCGAGTGTGGCGCAGACCCCATGAAGGCCATGGACGCAAGTTGTCAAGCGTGCACTGTGCAAGCCGGTGGTGGCTCCGTAATGGGCAATTGTGGGAAGCTCTCCAGTTTGAATGGTTGGCAGTGTCTTCAGAAGTCTTCCACCGACTTGTGGAATCAATGCCACGTCGCACTGTAGTACTTCGCCGGGTTTGAGGTCCCACACGTTATTAGGTGCTATCCCATGACTATTGGCATGTGAGTGTATAACGGCTGTCTGAAACTTGCTCATAATGTTGTATCTCTCGTTAATGTGTTTCCAGAAAACGGAGAAATTATAACACATTGATATTGGTCACATTGTTTTTAACAACCAAATATTACATAGTAATAAAAATATACGACAGCCAAAACTGTGGACACTAGGATAACGATAAAGGAAGAAGCCACTATTCCACATGAATGAACAAGTAGCTTCTTTTCTTCCTTTACTGTTACAAATACATGTTTATAAAATTACAAATGGTTGATCATGAGCAGCAATGGATGCCTCACGGCGTCTTGTCATTGAATTTCTGTCATGGCCAAAAATCCCTGCAGTGTCTCTTACATGCTCACTTGCAGCCCCAATTCACGCTACCAGTTCCTCTTCCGAATCCACGGGAGTATCATAACATAACATTCTTCAGATGTCTCCAGAAGAAATCTAAGGGTTTAGGTCCGGCGATCGAGATGACCAACACCCATACCTACCGGTCATGGAACATATTGTCTAAGTGATATCGTACAGAAGTACTGAAATGAAGAACCACATGATTCTTCGGACAGCCAAGGGAACCTCCTCAAGCGACCCTGGCAAATCTTTTGTAAGATTCATACACGTCGCCATTTAAGCGTTCTGGAAGCAAGTATGGTCCGATGATATGATCACGGAGAAACCTTGTCCAAAGATTAACGCCAAAATGTTTGAGAAGGGATTTAAATTTATGAACATAAATTACTATTAGTCTCTTATGCATGGCTTTGACATTTTTGTTTCTGTATCAAGGATTCACTTACAACCCCTAGTTTATTGGCAAATTATATTCAAAATATTGGCTGTTCTACGTCCCCTAAAATTTTGTGCACAGAGTTCGTAAGCACCCTGTATGAAACCTTTCTATAAAACATTCCAGTTTTTATTACTGGTACGACAGCTTCAGTGTTCAGGGATCCAGTATGTAATAAAGCATTGCATTCCTATTCACCCTCCTTTTTTCCCCCCACTGATTTTTCAGATTATCCACTATCTTTAAAATTCGGACACGAGACTTTTTTTAGAATCTGTAGAACACCCTAGTCATTCAACTTTAACTCTTGCCCTGCCGCAAGAGTAGTGCCTCTTCACCTGTTTAATATACTGCCAAACTTTTTTACAGTAGTGTGCTAAAACTCCTGATGACAATTACTCGGGAACATTTCCATAATTTAATGGCTGAATTGTATTCAATAAACAATTTATTCACAATAAGTTTACAGAAGATTGGTTCAGCCTTTGAAAACTATTTTATAATGTGAAATTTTTGCAAGGAAAATTCCGACGTCACCATCACCATCTGTGTTCTATCAGATGTCAGTGTTGTCGACAATGATTCTGCATCGAAGTTTCAATTGCAGCAATGCTCTTGACCCACCTCAAGGTTCCCATTGTAGCTGAATCTGATAAAGATCATGAATCCTCCAGAAAGTTTCACGACATTGTCCGGCCCGTGTTGCATAGGACTTTTCCCCCTTGGTGACTGTAGTAAAATCGCTCGGATTTTATTGCAGTCGGAAAGGTAGACCCAAGCTTGGTCTAACGTGACATAAATCACCACCGATCTCCAGCCAAGGAATTTCAAATAACTTCTGGACATTGGTCTGTCTGCGATGTGCTTCAAGCTCAGCTTGCGTACTCTGCCTTATGTCGTCTTTTCATATTCAAATTTTAGGATCCATTGCGTGATACTGCTGCCTGAGATGTTTCAACACGTGATGCAGTCGTTCTTTGGGTAGCTGGGTTTTCCCCGGAGACCAGGGCTTTCACTTTCCTAACTACGTCGCTTGTACGAAATAGTTGGGGCTGTCGTTTCGCACACATACTTCAGCACTGTTGACCGAATTTCGTAAGTACATTATGGATGCCTGTTTTAGAAACTCTGAACCCTTTTGTTTGTGTTGTTTACTAATCTTAGAATAATTATATTTTCGTCGAAAAGGGATGTGAATATAGCCTTTCCAAAACCGGTCCCCTCGAGGCGGCATGTTGGCAAAAAATGAGGAAATGCCATCTTCAGTTTATCTATGCTGTAATAATGTGCATATTTCAGTCTGCGTCCGTAACCGCAGCTAATCGGAAATTTCGTAGCTTTAAAATAGTTTTCATAAGGATAAATCGACCTTTTGTATTTTCTTATCTTAGAGAATCTGCGACACAAAATGCCTGTTCGTTCAATATATAAATGTCGTAAAACAGCTAAAGTGGATCAAATAACATTTAAGAGGATGAACACAAACAATTAAATACAAAAGTAACGTTCAGAACATAGTCACGAGCGGGAAACATTTTTACTTCAAAAAGGCCGATGAAAGAGCTAGATCCATGGTAGGCTTGCAATTGGTAAGCCATTGATTATAATCAAAAGCTGATGTAGTGAGCATAAACCGACATGTGACGATTGAAACGTATAATATGGTCAGATCAGTCGTCCTTCACATAATTCCGTATACAAGGTAAAATGCATGAAGAACCCTAAGAAAGCCTTGTTAAGACCATGCAAGCCAAACTGCTTCTTAGACATATTTACTGCCCGCGATTACATCAATATTTTAACGAACTGGTTCCCTTCATGATGTAATCGGATTCCAATGAAAGTTGTTTTTCAGTTTATCCCTAAGCATCTCTATCAATAGTATAGAATAGGTATTTGAAGATGAAATCATACGCCTCTCTCGGCCTGCATATTATCGGAAGCATTGACTAGTTTCAGAAAAAGTGAGGAACGTGTTGAATGTTGTACGTGGAAAATTCAAATGTTAAAAAAATTCTCAATATTTATAAAAACGTTTCCATTATTTTGCCATGCTTTTTTAATAGACTGCTTTCCATAAATTAAGAAAATCGATCGGAAAGTTGAGTTTGTTCTTACGGAAATGATGCTATGGGAAAATACAGTCTGTTCCTATAAGCATAATCATAGAAGGGAAACTTCCTTATGCTTATACATTGACATAGAAGAAAATAATTTTTTATTACTTAAGATTTAATGCTTATCTGAAGCCAATTGTTGTATAAATTTCTTTATTAGAGTTAAAAGTTAACTAAAAAATTTAGTGAGATTTGTAGAAAAACTTGCAACCGAACATTAAAGTGTGTAGTCACTCGAAATTTTCTCCGCGGGAGTTTTGTGAAACTGTGGCGCTGCTGCAGTTTTGGCTCCAATCAGGAATTGTTTTGCACTTTGGGTCGTTTATTTAATTTCATTTAAAAGATATTGTAGAACAAATATTTATTTTTTTTGTTAATAAATTGTTAATGAAAGTAAGTATATTTAAAAAATAAATCTAATAAAAAAAATCAAATAGATGCATAATCATAGTACTCGAATATGATTATGGTACACAAAATGTTTCTTTAAATTTAGAATTAATTTATTAAAAAGAAATGAACACAGCATGGTAAAATTCTGTAAAAAAAAAAAAAAAAAAAAAAAAAAAAAAAAAAAAAAAAAAAAAAACAACCTGACTTTTTGGATAGTCAAAGTGATAATAGGGACTTAAAAGACGTCTTGTATACAGGGGCCTTTAGAGGGGAGGAGGGAAGAAAAATGTAGGGAGGGAAAGCCAAAAACACTGAAAGAAGCTGTAGAAAGCCCCTTGACAAATTAGAGAATAGTTGGAGGGAGAGGGGAGTGGGGGAAAGGTAATGAAAGAATGGTGCCTTTGCGAAGATTAATGTCATTATAGGGAATTGAATTTCATGAGAAAAGGACTCTAAATGCTTTGTTATGGAAGTTATGAAGAATATAAAGACTAATGTCCTGTAAGGAGTGGCCACAAGAATTTAAATGTTTAGCAACTGTATTTTGTTCACCCTGTATTTTGTATTATATCCAGACTAGTTTTTATTTTCTGGCTAGAGAATTGAGGAGAGATGTTTGTAATGCAGTGAAAAGTAAAACAAATATAAAATTTGCAAAATCGCTATCTTAATATTTGAACTCTTTCTCTGATTTTATTTGAACTGTTATTTTTTTAAGAGTATAATTCTGTTTTAAATTTATTAATAATAAAAGGCAATAAAGTTTAATAAATACACACTTGAAATTTTATTTTTGATATGTCGTTCATTTTAGATTTTATCACTTTGTAAATAAGAGTTAACAGGAGCCAGCCACTTGGAGCCAAAACAGCAGTGGCGCCATCATGCGGTGGAACATAGAACTACGGAGTTTCACTACCTCCCCTTCTATGATTATGCTATAAGTGATTAAAGTAATTTGAATTTTTATGCCAATTGAGTATACTGTAGGATTACTGTAGCAAAAAAAATTTTTTGGACACTAAGGTCGGTCTCAGGTTCTGTGTATTGCAGATAGAAACAAAGTAAATACATTTTCTGGGGTAGTTTTGCATTAGGATTGCTATGAAAAAAGTAGTTTTCAAAACTTTATAGTGGTTTCCAAGATAAATTGGACCCTTATTTGCATAGATGTCAACATCCGAGAGATTGGTCAGAGTTCGAATAACTTTTATTACAATCTACATGTAAGATTCTGTAAAATTGCCAACTTTCGTTTTAGTCTGACTTATTCTGCCCTTTCAGGATCAATTTGAATTTTGGTCAGTTTCTCAGAAATTGCATTTTCATTAAGCATTACCGGGGCTTTAAAATCCTGAAATTGCCGGGGCTTTAACATCTTGAATATTTGTAGCAATGCAGCAAAGTAATTTGCTCTAATTATTAACAATGACAAATGGGCTATTTTTTAAATTTAAGCTATTTTTGGCAAAAAAATATTTCATTTTAATCAAAATGTATCCCCCCTTTCTACATAGTTGCATAGCAAGTATGTAGAAAGGAAAGGACTAGTTTATAAAAAATGCCCTAAAGGGCAATGAAAAAGGTTTATAATATGAAACTTGTTTTAGTTTGTCCATGGAAAAGGAACGCAAGCATGGAAAAAGAGAAGACAAGCAGCACTCTGGCAAAAGTTTGTTTCTGTACTGTTTTTTTTCATATTATCGACCCCCATTTTAAACCCCTTGAACCTGTACAATAAAACCGTCATATTATTGTGTGCTCAGCTTATTTCGATGAAATACTTGCATACATCAAAAAGCATTACGCATACAAAATTTTGAACATAGCCAAGCGTCATTTAGTGTACAAGCTGCTAAGAGATAGGTAGAAAGTGAAGGACACTCAGTCAGTTTAGCAGCAAACTATATTGAAACAATGTCAGAAAAATGCGTTTAATTTGAAAACAAACTTTTGCATACTGGATAGTGGGTACACTAAGTTTTTGTGAACCAGTACTTTAACTTGAATGATTAGCTACAATTTGCCTTGAACGAATTTTAGCTTACAAAAACAATTTAGTCTACAGTAAGTTTTACAATTTAGAAAGCAAAGTTAATTTTCTAACATTATGGTGCATCAAAAGCGCCTGGGATCATTTTTTTAATATTTAAATTGCAATTTTGTTAGCTAAAAATTAGTTTCTGGCTTGCTGTAGTGAATTGTTCAACTTAAAACTCGTATGAATTCGCAAAAGTAGTAGTGTTGAGGAAAATAATTCTTTGTATTATTCATCGCGAATGGTATGCACACAAATATGCCAAATTAGCCCAATAAACATTATACTGGATTCTGAAGCTTCAGAGAATGTACGGCATAACGGCAGTGTGTCCTATGTATTGATCACTCTTAAAGCTGAGCACAAAATATTGTACAGGTTCACGGGGTTTAATTTGTGGGTCGATAATATGAAAAAACAGTACAGAACAGAAACTTTTGCCAGGTAGAGTGCTGCTTGTCCTCTCTTCCATGGACAAACTAAAACAAGTTTCATATTATAAACTTTTTTAGGAATTTTAGAAATTAGGATTTGAACCCAGGACCTTTAGCTTTGTAATCTATCGACTTAACCACATGACCACGTTGACTTCTTGAATGTCACACTGTCCGAATTTGTAAATGTACATCAATAGCCTACATAACTAACTTTAAATAATTATATCTCGTAAACTAATGTCCATTAGCATGAGTTACTATGCCATATAATAATGGGAGGGGTGCGTAAAAACACATTTAAATTTCAGTTAAATCCAAGCTTAACAGACCTGGCCCTTCCCTTGTCAGAGGAAACACTATTTGTCTTCGCCCGCTTAGAGAATACTCTTCGCTGCGACAGACGAGGTCCACTCTTTTTCTTTCTTCAATCTTCCCATTGTCTTATCTCCTTCATTACCTAAATCACGTGACACTTGATGGTGGGTATTATTTTTCCTTTGTTGGATTAGTTTTGGGATGATGGATGGGTGGTAGCGAGGCCAACGAGGGAGAAGGCCTCCGCATTGAAACGCAATACATTGTTATTCGTATGTCTACCAATAATAAGCCCCGATATCTGCAGTTAACGTGCACGAAGAATCACGACCTTTACATCCACACGATTGAAATCTTTCTTTGCTGCAGTCATTAGAAGGATGATAATTATAGTTTTCTACAGTATGCACGAGGTTGCAAGCATCAGACCTCTGCAAGGAGACCAGCCATTTGTGTACTTCACCGCTCGCCACATGAGGGCTTTGCAGTGGATACGTCAGCACGTCTATTGGACTCGCAGATGAATCCAGCCTCAGTTTACAGAGCGATAGTAAGTGTTCTTTGATCTGGAGAGAATGTAGAAACCACCATCAAACATCTGAAAAATTCATTTGGAAGAGGCACTGTCTGTGTGGAGTGATCTCTTCAGGTAGACGTACAAATTCCGAGCTCATTAATATATATTCATATTTAGACTAGTGTAATAATTAAATTTTGAAAATATTTTTCCAGAACATATATTTAAAGCATTTTTTTAGGATGTTGTATTTTTTGTGGAATAGTTTGAGTAATTTGCATATAGAATTTTTCTGTTTTAAAAATACAATCAGTGTGATTTAATGATTTGCGTGCTAATTTACGCAAAATTTTTACTTGCAGGTCTTTACTAAGTGACGTTTCAGACTGTTCCTTTGCAATATTTTTTTTACTTTGGATGTAAGTATAATATAAACCATTTAAACGAATTTAGACAATAACAGAAGAGAATCGGAATAGTTTGGGTGCTAATATTTAGTATTATTGCCATTCTGTATACAGGTTGGTCCAAAAGACCAAATACAACATTTATGCATTTCCAAAACTGGGATAGGAAAATTATACGTTTCAGTATACCAATATAAAGTGGGTGACGTGATGAACTTGGCCCCCATCTTGGAAGTCCGCCATATTGGATGGAGGTTAATATTTTTTCAAATAGAAAGTGGTTCTTCTTCCATATCCAGCCCACTTGTGGAATTTGACGTATGTTACGGTTTGGAAGCTACCGTCGCATGATGTTTGGAGTCATTCACAAAATACGTTCGCTTGACGGGGGGAGGGGGGTTCTAAATTGACAAAAGTACAAAAGTGAACGGTAAAATGGGAGGGGTGGGGTATCAAAGTAATGAACGTTCGCCTATATATTCCTAAAAATATCGCCTCTGCTTATGTACGTAGTTGTGGCTCCTTTATGTGAGGTTTCCTCTTAAAAGGAGGTATTTGAATATATTACGTACGTTCATTTGGGGGAAGGGGGGTTACAAAATGTTACAACGGGGAAGGGGAGGGGTGTAAAATGTTATTTTAGCAAACTTATTTTGTGATTAATGCCTTTGCATGGCATTTCTACACGTGTTCAATGTGAGACCACCTTGTTGCATGAACCTAGTCCAATCAAGATAAGTTTTCTCTGTACGGTTATGCTCCTCATTGTTCGTCACCGATTTGATATCCAGTTTTTAGGTTGCTAGATAGGCTGGTTTCTTTCTTTGAGGATACTTGAAGCAATTCGTTTTACGCAGAGAGAATTCGTGATAACAATCATCTGTAAAAAAAATTCAGAATGCTGCGACTGAATTTCATCGAAGGTGCTTGTGCGAATACATACACATTGAACACCATGTAGCCTACGCAAACTTTCAGTGACGATGCCTTTCAAATCGTGACAGATCGTTCATCTGACAAGTGAAATGAATTACTGAAAAACCCATCTGATGAGGACACCACATGAGTTCCTTGTACGCTTATTAAATTACATATACACATTTTTGGCCCAGTCGATTGCGATCAAAAGGTGAGGTGCACAACTAGATGTTACAACAGTCCTAAATATAAAATTTCAATATTCTACGGCTAATCGTTATGCGAGATACAGACGTCACGCCGAAGCGATTCAGGGATCACGTTGGATTCCGGGATGGTCAAAATGGATATTTCCGTTGAAATCTGAAAACCGAAATTTTTCGCGACTACAATACTACCTTTATTTCGTATAAGGAAGTAAAAATTGCCCTCCATTAACAAACGGATATCAAGATGGTGTCAATTTCATCATGTACCCCAAAATGTAGGTCCTCGTATCTAAATTTCACATGGGTTTACTCAGACGTTCAAATTTCCTGTCGATTTTGGAAATAAAAGGCGGTACAGGGACTTTGGACCAACCTGTAAGTTTCTTCTGATACTTTGCGGATGTTAAAAATTAGACATTAATTTATTAATATAAGTACGGACTTTTGTAAAGAATAGGTTTGTTTGGTTTTTTTTGATACCAATAATATTATTGAATCTTTCCCATTTTGATTTGAAAAATGACGTTCGCATCGCCATTTCTGATTTTGGTAAAGGTCTATAAGAATTACATGAACCTTCAGAGTTCAGAAGGATATTTTGCGTTTTTAAAAAATTTCCCCTTGAAATATAAGCAATTTACTTCACTGCAGGCATTGAAAATGACAATTTAGAACGTGTTTTTTAAGAACTTTTACCTTATTAAGGTTACACTATTCCCATTGACGGAAAGTAAGTATATCTCTTACGTACATCACCAGTATGCGTCATGATCCTTTAAAACACAGTGAGCGCTCAATAGACGTGAATACAGCTACGGCTATCGAAATAGACGTAACAACGAGAACTGAGCGCGGCTGACCGGGGCACGATTATCGGTGCAACCGAAACGGGCATTCCGTGATATTTATATCAGATACCAATTGCAACGGTGAGTGAAGTAGTAACCAAATAAACATGAGAGGGGGGTTATAAAACTCAAACTCCGACTAGAGAAGCCGAAAAAATGAGGGTTCGGAATCGTCGATTCCTCCCATGTATTATAAGTCAAACTGCAGACTTCGTTAGAAACTGTAGCCAGACTTTGGTTTGGCACCCTGGAAGTCCTGGAGCTACCGCCCCTAGAGAAAAGTGGCAAAACACTTCCTTGCCTTTTCTTTTTGCCGATCATTAATTCGAACTGGCGTGGCAATATTCCTTTGTTAACGACAAATTAGCCTGCTTGGGGCAGCGGCCTTTCCGCCACTGTTGGAGCCGTGGCCGACTGTTGCCATAGCAGATGCCTCTGGAGATCTTAATCGGTTTTAATTTTCAATGGCTGCTACAATTCTATAAACGCCATTCGCAATCCAGCGAACTGACATAACTCCAAAGGAAAAATTGGATAGAAAGCGGTTTCCTCTTTCTAACCATTAAACCTGGTTTTCCCTGGTGCGATCCGCTTCAGCCGTTAACTGGTCCATCCAGGAGGAGCAGCGACTTCAGATGAAGCACTGCCTATCCCCAGGCGACCGATGGTCGGTCGTTTTCTCAGTGCACTCTGCCGCCCACAACTCCTTTTGATGAAGGTGATGGAAACGACTAGGTCCAACTTAAACGGCTCGCCAAAGGAGTCGTCGAACAGGCAGCACACAGACTGATAAAGATTTACCAGACTGAAATGCTGCCTGAATCGACCACGATGGAGTGGACGAATGGACACTCGGAAAAGATGTGCAGAGTGGTCTCGTCTCTTCCACACTCTGGATATCAAGCCGACTTGACTATATTCTACTGCTACCAGTAGGTTGATTTGAATCTGGCACAACTCCCTTGACCTTTTCTTCAATGTTCCTATTTACTGTTTCAGTATGCGTTCACCCTCCTTGGCCAATCAGAATCTTCCCAGTTTCTTCCTTTGGAAAGGACTATTCCGATGCCGATGAGGTTGCTACTAACAACGATCGCGTCGGTTCATGTTAACAGGCGCACGTAGCCCAGATTTTAAGTTTTATTAAATTGAGAGGTTCTGTACAAGAAACGCATTAAATTATCTATTCACACATGTACTGTGAATTTTTATCGATTTTCTTAAATATTCTCACATTACGTGACCAACTGACAAATAATTTTTAATATTCTTGTTGATATTTTTTAGACTTGCCCTTTTTATTGCTTCAGCCTTTGGTTTAATTTTATTGTCAGCTGTTTCTTTTTCATTAATCACAATATAGGTAACAATCATTAACCTGAAACTGGACAAATTGTTTAATTCACACGTAAACATGTAAAAAGCCAGGAGAATCCTCAAAGCCCAAAGAGAAACTAGATATGAAATAACGGATATGTACTTCGAAGGCTCTGCCTTTATTCTCAACGGCAAAATCAAGAGTGTAAATCAATCTGTATAGGTTCAATTCCAGTTCCTTCTCGCGTTGTTCACAGAAATGGTCACAACGAAGAAAACTAAAGAAATGGAGATACTGTATGCGTTTGTACTTTAATATCCTCCTCCTTCTCTAACAACCTTTTTATTTTTTCTAGGAATTTCCAACGATCCATTCCTGTGGTAGAGACGGGCAGGGCCGCGGTGCAGTAGCTTAATTTTAAAAATTTTCCCCTTCATGGGCCCCCTTTGAGCTCCATGGGCCCCGGAACAATGTACTGGCTGAGTTTGCCTAGATACCATCCTGTTTTGTCATATGTATAAAGTATTTTTGTCATATACATCAATTATATAATTGATGTCCTTACTCGTAAAATACGATGTTTCTTCAACAGCTCTACAAAAGTTTAATTTGCCTCTATAACTTAAATTTGCTTGTTCTACAATTTCTAATAAATTAAGACATTTTAAGAGTTTATAATTTCAGTTTTGAAAGTCATTGAGAGGAGGGTCCGGATGTGCGTTAGGGTGGGTTACGAGGGGGATTAAAAAATGAGTTAATTTGCGTGACGTAATTTATGGAAGACCACTTATCAGATCCCTAGAAGATATAAAGAGGCGAAAAGTGCATGTTTTTATTTGGGGGGAGAATTTTAAAAAGCGGCGTGATGTCTACGATCTTCACATACATCGGCTTTAGTCTTTGAGAAAATATCTAAGTGCGTCACTGAACAACTTTGGCTCAGCATTTTTTTAGGGTGCTACCACACATGAAAGAGATATTGCTCTTTCATCTGTGGTTGTACCATTCCCCATCATTGCTCAGCTAACATTCATCAAGTGATAGAAACTGTCCGGATAAATGCGCTTACAGGGTCGGGACACATTAATATGACCACCTGTAGTATCCGGAATATCCATCTTTGGCAGCAAGCACAGCAGCTAGTCGACGTGGCAGAGAGTCAATAAGTCCTCGGAAGATAAGAGAACTGGAGCCGGACACTGTAGACGAACTTCAATAAAGATAACAGGAAACCACTGATCCACATAAAACTTTTAATCGAACGTATGCGCATTTCGGCAGCCACGCTGCCTTCTTCAGCGTACACAAGGATTTTGATCAGAACAGACAAACCTCTGTCTGTGTACTTCTGATGATCGTCAGGTAACGAACAGCATTCAGTGTACCCTCCAACGGTATCAGTGGACTCAGACCATACCACGAAAACATTCCACAAACAGTTACACCTCCCCACCAGCCTAGAACTGAAGAACTGTCTCGCGAACAGTGCCAGTTGTTCAGTTCAACCCAGAGCTCCCCGGAGTACAATTCAGTTGCGTCGCAAAAAACTGCAACTTTTTTTTTTTTATATACTAGTGCTACGCAACGTTACACGAAGAGCAAAAAGGTTTTGGGTGAAAAAGTGGCTTTGAGAAAGAGGATCTCGTTCACGTACGCGTTTATTGCGAGAACAAAGACGATTAGTGATTATTATTTTTGGCGTCGACTACTAAGGTCATTTTGCGCCTATTTACACAAGTTATCTGTACGTAGCCCGGGACAAACACAAACATCCATGCCCACGGCGGGCTTCGAACCCACGACCAGGTGGATTCGAAAACTAAAAAGCCTACGCCCTAGCCCTTTCGGCCACCTGGCCAGCTAACAAAGACGAGATTTAATTAATTACTGAAAGTGACGAGAGTTTCAAAGAAATTTTACATTACAAATGTTAATCATTTTTTAATTAAACAAAAGGTATTATTTATTGGTTTCCAGTTGTCACGATTTACTTTTGCAGCCCATTCAGCACGTCGTTTTGGGTCTCGCGGAAAAGTTTTCATCAAAAAGCTTTTTTTGGCACTATTAGAACATCCTACAGCAGCACACCCTGGCATTTTTCTACTGTTTATGCAATATTTTTAAACAAAAATATGATTAAATGAAGCACAGCCTATGCTTATGCTTGGCTAGATTCGAAGATTTTTGCCAGAACATGGCGGATTTGACCACGTGATCAGATAAACCAATCAGCTTGTTCCGAATAATGGAATAAAATCTTATGTGGATAGAAATAGTTAAGTAATAAACTATAGGATACTCTTTTACCACAACAAGGAAACAAGAAACGAAAAAATAATAAATGAAAAACAAATTTTTTTTCCCTAATTTTTCATTTATTATTTTTTCGTTTCTTGTTTCCTTGTTGTGGTAAAAGAGTATCCTCTAGTTTATTATTTAACAATCAGCTTGTGTCCCCTCCATGGCCACTCTCTCCTTATTACAGGCTCTCTAGGGCATAGGCTTTCTAGTTCTCGAGTTCAAGCCTGGTCGTGGGTTCGAATCCCGCCGTGGGCATGGATGTTTTTGTCCCGGGCTGCGTACAGATATAACTTGTGTAAAAGGCGCAAAATGACCTCAGTAGTCGACGCCAAAAATTCTAATAAACCAACCAACCAACCGAATATAAATCGCCATTAAACTTTCCACAAACCGGTATTATGCCTATATAATTTAATAGATATATATACGTATATGAGAAGGATGAGACACAAAAACCCTGAATACAATAAATAATAGTTATTAATTAGAAAATAAAGGATAGAGACTATCCGAAACGTCAGCTTTTTATTTTGATTTATTTATTATTTATTTTCTAATTAACTATTATTTATTTATATAGTTTAATAAAAGAAAATGAATACTGGTCTGGTATTACTTTCGTCAACAGTCCAAAATTTGCTCCGAGCTAAATTTTTCGCCTGGCGTCGGATATACGAAAATAGATCTTTCAGGCACGGTGACTGCAGTCAAACTGAAAGTGTTGTTTTGGCCTCGAGACCAAAAAACTGAGGTCGTGGACTCTGAACTGATCACAAGTGAGATCATCGCCTCAGCCGCTCACACATCAACAGTCTATGATAATTAAGATGGACTGTATCTGTGTCAATCACTATTAAATGACTGATTAATATCCTCAGTGTGTGACTGGTTAAACAGTGTGTGAGGCGCTTAAAGAGCCATCACCAGCCTGCACGATTACTTGACAAGTTGGGTCCAAGGCTTCATGGGATCTATGCCACTGTGTAACCAGAACTGATCCATCGGACCACAACCATTTTCCAATCTTTTAAGGTTCACGTAACATCTCCACGAGCCCAGGTGATGCGCTGTGTCTGGTTTTGTTGTTAGTAGTGGTACTCTGGTAGGTCTTTACGAAATGGCAATAAGTCAAGACCGTTCACCATGAATGTTGAACTCTGCCAAGGATGCGTTCTGTCGCCCCTCTTTTGCATTATCTTTATGGACTGATAGATATGGGCAATCGAGGCGATGTTAAAGCACGCCGCACCGACCTGCTGGATATGGGTCTGGAAGCGCCTACATTGAACGTGAACAATTCTAGTTAGATGCCGGTGGCCACACTGCTTTGGATAAAATGTACATGGGCACAACCATTAACTTCCGTTTTGGATTAGTCCACGTCTCCATGTGTAAGTGACAAGTGTTCGGTTTGCATGCTGCTATCCCATTAGTTTTGACCTTTCGATGTACTTTGTTCAGTTTCGGCTTTTATTGTTACCTATATTGTGTGGAAATACTGTATTTAAGAAAGTCGATGAAGATTCACGCAACTTATGGCTAAATGTGCATATTTGTATGTTAATGTGGTTCTTGTACACAAATCACCTAATCTACAGGGTGGTCCATAAGTCTGCCCCCCCCCCCCCTTTTATTTTTTGAACCGAAGCAGATATGTCAATTTTGACGAACCCAATGAATAGGAAGTTGTGGGTGGCCTATCCCATGGTGCACTTTTCATCATCCCAAATATGCAAATTAGGACACATTCAAAATTTATCTCAAAAACCGTAAGGGATAGAGAAAAAAACCCAATTGCAAACTTGTTCAGCATAAAAAAACAAACAAAACAATAAACATCCAAATCGGACCAACCAATCACCCACAATCATGAGGTGAACTGTTTGTAGCTTACAAACGGTCACACTGCACAAGGAAAACAATGTTGATATTTCCACCATGTAAAGCATGCAAATCAAAAAATTAACATAAATTACCATACTCACATTCACTTTCATGCGGAAAAGCAAATAAAAGGCTTGTTTCAGAACACGTAAGACAGAACAATTCCAGGATGGCAAGCTACACTGTTCCGGAAATG
>JAHWFO010017332.1:145594-173315 GCA_023313115.1 Rhysida immarginata
CAAGCCGCGAAGTCTGCTGCCATACGGACCTGGGTAACTAGAGCTACTTCCATCCTTTATTCTAAAATACAACGCCTGAACGATGACCTCTATAGACTCTACGTGAAATTTTCCTCATTTGTTCCACTGGATATTCTCATGCCATTGATAGACGACGATGAAATCAGGCTGGACTCTTTTCGAGAGCACAAATTCATGACCTTATGCCAAAAACACGACGTCTTCCCAGTCATAACTATTTCACTACACTACAGTCTTTAATAACTATTTCACCTTTAATAATTCCTTCTATTCTCAACCCTCTGGCTAAGGCATGGGCTTCCCACTTAGCAGTTTCCTCTTTGAAGTCTATCTCCAAAACCTAGAACTTACCGCCCCCCCCCCCCCCCGTTTCAATTTCCACTATCGTCTCCTGCACCGTTATGTTGATGATATTAAGAAGCTTTGCACGTAATATTAGGTAATAAAAGATTGTTTTTGGTTCAAATACCTTTATCGCCAAGGTACCTTTATCTGTATCTTCGAAACAAAGTTGCATTCCGAAAATTGTCTAATGACAAAGGATTCTTAAAATAACCCAAAGAATCACCTCTTGAATTTTTGCCGTATGTTTATCATACACCCTGTATAATAGTGACAGCAAAACTACATAATATGTTATGATAATATAAAATTTCAATAGCAATACAATTCATTTTAATTTATTGTCGCCGTGTTTCGGCATTCCAGCCTTCGATTGGACAATTTACAGTTGAAGAAACTTTGTAATCTATGAAGTTTAAATTGACAATAAAGAACCTAAATTATTTTTTTAAAAATGGTAATTTTTTTACAATAATCTGTCACCCCTATAGAGAATGTAGGGACATGTTGGAAGGGTATCCGAAAATAAGGCCCTCTTCTATCAAATCTGGGAGAACTTAGGGGATGTCTAGTGAACGCCTGATGCTCCACTGAGTTACAAGTGCTTCAGGACCTTAGTAGCCCTTTCATGCATGAATTATTAAAAAATCGAATAGCATTTTTTCTTTCTGCATTAATAAACAAAGACCCACGGAAAAAGTAGAAAAAACATTTATTCATATTTTTAACATACAGTATTAATTTTACAGTACTGTCCACTATAGTGGTCATTATTCATCTATGGACTTTAATCCAATAGAAGGAAAATTTTTCAAACTAGTCTCTTTTGAATCTTATTTGTGTGAGAAATCTCGAAACCGAGTTTTTCTACTTAACAGCAAATACTGTAATAGCTGTCCACTGTAGTGGCCATGATGCATGAAAGGGTTAAATAATTGCTTTATTTTGTTACAATGAAAATTTTTGACAATGAAAACTTGTAAATTGTTACAAACTGAGTCTGCAAAGTCAGTAGTAGATAAGTTCGAATATTTTACCTCAATGCCTAATTGTGGCTGATGTGCTAGTTGAAAATGCCTTTTTAAAGCTGTGGAACGTAATTGTTTTAAATGTCAGTTTTCTTCACTCCTTTAATGTACCTTTCGTTGCCCTTGACGTGAGCCGACGTTGTCTCATTAACCGCTGTAACCATCGAATATGAATTCGTCAATGAATGTCTTTTTACTTGAATTATGTTGCCGTCCTAGAACCTTATCTTCTCTCTGGAATCCATCATACGCCTTTCGCTTATTTAATTTTGAAGATGGAAGATAAATCTAGCTTTCCGTCTATGCTGCGATGTCCTTTGTCAAATTTCAAATTTAATACCTTGGAATTGCTGCAATCTGACGGACCTCATTTCTACACCGTTTGCTGGCTACAGAGGGTTGATTCAGATAAATTGAGACGACTTTGCATTTCTGTTACGCCACCATCGGTTGTGTTCGATGTGAGAGCCACGTTGTCGGACTATCGCCCGGCACCGTAATTTCCACTGAAGTAGGCTGAGTTTGAGGGACTCCATGGGAAGTTCGTTTCACACCTGCTGACACACTTTCCATAGCCCATCAACGGTTTTTGGTCGGCGACTTCCGAGCCGTCGTTTCAGGAATCACAGAAATCCATCGGTGATGCGTCAGGAGATTTTACAGGCACATGAGAGAAGGGAATAACTCGTATGCCCGTCTCCTGTTCCATCTTCCTGTAGTAAGCCACAGATGACTTGGCAGTGTTCAGTTGTGTTCAGTCACTCAGTTGTGTGACTGCGCGCTTTATGACGTCGCTCCAGCCCAAGATTATCATGAATTATTCTGGAGACTGTTGCCTGTGAAATACCTTTCCTTTGGGCTAGACTTCTCTGTGGGACGGGATTTTCTTTCAGCACTTCAGACCGAATTTCCCGCACCACCTGAGCTGGGCGTGTTGGCTGGAGCTGGTTTCTGGTCTGCTTCTCTGCTCGTCCACGTTCATTAGATGGTCGCAATTTGTTCTTTTTGATTATTCGACCCACAGTAGCTTTGGATACCACAATACCATTTCGTTTGCTTAATTCCACAATGCACGAAAGACTGAAGTTAGCGTCGGAAAGGCCAAACATATACCCTTCCCAAAAAGCTGTGATTTGGAAGCCATGTTTCAGCACGAAATGTCCCAAATAACAGCAACAAGTGTATACAAAGCTAATCCCCATGAATAGTGGACGAGTCATGCAAATCACATTCCGTCAAGGTCATACGCGTTTAAAGTCGTCTCATTTTATCTGAATCAACCCTCCGTAAATGAATCGTGTTTCCATAACGCAACATCTATGTTATTTTGCAGATCAAGTTTAATAGCTTGTAAAATGATATTAACTCGCTAACAGTTAACACCAAAATCTCAAAACTAATGTTTTTTCATCAATGTAACAAGCAACAAATTCCTTCAGCTGCATTGGTATACTATGGCAATCAACTAATAGCGATTACAACCTCTTTTAGATACCTTGGTCTGTTAATATCTCACGATCTAACATGGAACCTACACACCGATTCATTACTATCTAAATCAAACATGAAACAAGGTTTGATCTCCAAACTTCAACATCTTCCGAATAACATCTTATTACACTGCTTGACAATTGCTAAGGAACATGCGTATTCCGCTAATTAGGGGCACTGGAAAATAATGTAGGACGCGTCAAAACATTCGTTGCTACTCTGTTGTTCGATTTGCATAATTTGAATAAAAGTCACGTGTCCAATGAGCTTTGGTTCAGTGAAAATCAGTAGCCGCAGAGTGTTGGACGAATACACGTGCAGGTATTTTGCGAACATTACTGTGAATTTTCAGTTCCTCTATCACATATCGTCTATAGAATACCGCAGAGACTTTGAGTGATTACATTACGATCGTGGACGAGCTGTTGGACGGCTTGAGACAGGGCTAAGTGTGACTGAAGTTGCGCGAGCAATGGGCAAGTGTTGTTTCTCGTTTGAAAACTGGTGCTGCCACCAGAGGATCCGCTTTACGTGTGCATGGGGGTGTTCGTCGAAGGAGCACAACCGCTCGGGAGGACCGTAGCATAGCCCTTCAGCAAAAGAAGGAAGAAATCGGATACCCGCCAGATAGCCGCAGACCTTGCCGCTGCTACAGGCACTCGTGTTTCTGCCAAAATCATTTCCCGTCGGTTGAATGATGTTGGGCTGTATGTACGGAAGCCTGTCAAATGCATTCCACTATCTCCGCTCCATGAACGGAAGAGATTAGAGTGGCGTAACGAGCATCGTGCTTGGGGCGACCGGGAGTGGTCCATGGTGATTTTTTCAAACGAGTCTCGGTTCACTATGCAGAGTGATTCTGGGCATCAACTGATCTGGCGTGAAAAGAGAACTCGTTATCACCAACAACACGTTCGGGAAGTGCAACGTTTTGGTCAAGGAGTCATTGTGTGGGGGGCTCATGAATGATGCCAGAACACCCCTTCACATCTTTGCAGGAGGGTCTGCTACAGCAGCACGGTATTGCAGGGAGATTCTTCTGGTCTTTTATGGTGCAGTTGGTCCAAACTTTGTGTTCATGGACGACAATGCCCGTCCACACAGGGCAAACATGGTATCGGATGTTTTTGAGAGTGAGGATATCATGCGTTTGCAGCGGCCCGCATACTCCACGGACCTCAATCCCATAAAACATGCCTGGGATGCTCTTGGTGGAAGTGTGGCACAAAGGAATCCGCCTCCCAGAACGCTGCAGGAACTGACAACTGCGTTACAGGAAGAATGGGATAAGATCCTGCCTGCTCTTCTCAATAGTCTGGTGGGAAACATGCCAAACAGATGCAAAACATGCATTGCGGTTCGAGGATGCAATACCCATTACTAAGGGTCTCATTTCAAACCGGTGACAAACAAGCAACCTTTTTCTTAGTCACTCATTGATGCTTATGATACTTCTTCTGCTTTTGCCATTATGTTCGTTTCATTAGTTCAAATTTTATGCTGTCACATGTCTGTACTCTTAAGTGAGCTGAGTATGGCACAGTTGAAGACTAAAGCATGTAACAGTGGACGGAGTTAAGATTAAAATGAATATTTATTATGAATAAAGCAAATAAACTTAAATGAAAACTAATTGATTGACCCAAATTTAACAATAACAATCTCTTAGCTAAAGTAATATAAAGGCATGGAATAAGACAATATCCAAATACACCTGTTGAAAATATCAAAAAGTATTCCCGTTATCAATTCATTATTGTAAACTCACAATTCGTGAAAATGCATTCAATAAAGAAATAAAGATAATAAAAAGGTATAATAATTCAATGCAATGCGTAGTAACGTTGATGTGTGATAATTATTGAAGCATGAATCGAATAATTAAAGCAAACACATCTGTAGCTAATCCTACATTAACCAATAAAAATGTATGACAAGTAACACTTTCCAAATTTCAAAATTACAAAGAGCGACTTGCTCTAAATATTCAATGGAATGAGTCCTTGAATTATGAAGTAAAGTCCGAGTCCAGTTATAGCGAAAATAGAACCAATATAACAAAACAAAATCACAATTAGGTTTGTTTCAGTCCGGGTAAGTCTTTAATGCTAAATTTTATAGCTATTCAGTTCTTGACCTTAAATAACAAGAATAGGTAAGCACACTAATTAAAGGAAACACCCAATAAATACGTAACTCTTAACTAGCTTTGCTTGACACAAAAAACATGAACTTCTTTCTTAACCTTCACCATGGATGAAAGAAACAGGATGGACGACTCCTTATACTTCCCCAGCAAGTTTGATTTCAGAGCGACATCTGGATTTTTGCATGAAAACTAGCATCTGTCGTCTGTTTAGGGAGAAGAGGAAGCGTTGTCCACAATCACGGTCTAGAGATATTCATGATCATCGAGCTCCATTGTTAAAATGAAGCTAAAGTTTCTAGCTCCCGGTAGGGCGGGAACTCTATTGAAAAGTGGCGCTGCATGTACAGTCTGCGCCTGCAGCGCCACCCTATCGGCAGACAGAAACTTTAATTTCGTATTCAGTTTCAATGAAAATCTCTATCGCAGGTTGCGGTCGGGAATAGTGCGATCTATGTGGCACCTGGTGCGATCTGTTTTCCTTAGCTTCTCGAAACAATGGAAAATGGCTGAAGCTCGATGAGCATGAATATCTATAGACTGTGCCATAACCTAATGGGTATTGTTGACATATTGTTGCTAGGAGACCAGAAACAGTTGCGATTTCTTTGAAACGTATAATATATATTTAGATCATGTGTACAGTTATGATTTAAGGAAGATATATTTTCCATTTTCATTTTAATATCTTTTAATGTGCTGTCATGCTTTTCTCCTCTAACAGCTGTGTAAACAGAAACCATGCGAAGCGAAGCCGAACGTTTTCGGTATTGTTCACTTAAGAATCCAGAGGGCGCCACTGAAAGAAAAACTCACGCACGACTCATAGGAGTCGTCCATCCTGTTTCTTTCATCCATGCCTTCACACACCCAAACACTAGATAAGAAAGATGGAGAGATACGAAGTTACACTTGTTGCCAATGGCACTTATCCTTATATTATTGTGAAGCCCAGCTCGTGGCGTAAATATGCAGCCATGCTGAAAGGCCACAAGCCACGTACGAACGTGTCATATCGGAGTTCTCGATACGATAGTTCCATGAAAGCGGCCTTGACTAAATTGGCATTACTGCCGACAATTAAAAAGGCACTTACGAGAGAGTGTGTGTAGTCCACTACGGTTCTACGGTACACCTTTGGAGACTCGGGCACATAAGGCTGCGAAGGCGAATCGTCGGCTCTGCTTTCCGGCTGCCACGTACACGAAATCTCCGCCTTCCTGGCTTCGCCGCACGGCGTAGTTTCTTTTAACCCCGCATTTAGCAACTTCGAAGCGCTCGCTGTTGAAGCAGGCGAATCTTCTTCCTCTCCAGCCAGCTTTTCAATCGTGAAAAGCACTCTGCCTCTATTATGAGCCTTCCCATACGGTTCGCATGTTGACGAACCTCTCTCGTCCCGTCTTGAAGTCTTTTTTTCCTTTCCTCTCCTCGTTCTCTCCAACTCCGCGCTCGAACCCGATGCTTCGCCCTGATTGGTCCGTGCGTGTTGATCGTTTTGCCGGCGTTGCTGACGTCGCCTCGCCTTCCTCTCCGAATGACAGAAGATACGAGAGCGAAAGCGTATGCCAACGTCATCGGAATTCGTGATGGAGATCGAATTCCGTGACACATGCCATTTTGTATTCATAAAATCAGTGTAATACGTCTACTGAAATTTTGGTAACGTTTATTTCTTGTGACAGTATTTATTAACAAAAACGTTGCTGTTCCTTAGCAATTGTCAAGCAGTGTACTATTATACTAGCCATGGATATACTTATCCTTACGTTATGGAAACATCCGGGGATCGACCACGTCTTTTAATTTGGCCATTTCTTGTAATTTTGTACTTTTTAAATTACAAAAGTGGTTCTTACGTATATTATTAAAGCTCAAAATTAGTATCTGTCACCGATCACTTCACTTCACTACTTATCCTTACCATTTGTCAAATCTATCAAATTCAGACATGTTCTTTTATATATGCTGGTGCTGGTTCTCAGTACAAAATTCGAAGTCTATATTTTTAAAAAATGATTTCGCCCATTTGTATAGATCTTTCGGTGAAGTAATTGATCGTCTATTAACACGCTGCATACTAGGTTTGCGTGCATGTCTTTTGACAGTACCTCCGAGGCCATCGCAAGCCCCTTTACCATGCGAAGTCGCGAAAAAGTTCAAGTCAGCTTTACATCATGATCTTCTTTATAATAAAGTAAATTGATGAAATTTTTACTTGATTTTTGTACTGAAAAAAGCTGTTTTTCAATGGTTTCAAGAAGTAAGATCCATCATAAGACCCAAACCATCATAATTGACTTCGAGCGTGCCGTCATGGACGCTTGGACCTCAGGTTTTTATTTTTTTTCCAGCTGTTTTCTTTCTTTTTTTTATATTACTTTTTGATTACTTTAGAATTTTTGCTGGACTATTTCACTAACACTTACGTGCAGGGCTATCACCGGGCCCAGCCTCCATCTCAGCTCGACGGCACAATTCTCCTGATGGCGTTAAGATCAATTCTACCTATGTTTCCGGAGCTGTGGAATGTCCACCAAGCCACTCTCGACGACGAGGATCGAACAAATAATTTTTGCGAGGGTTGGCATCCAACCATTCGGAAGGCGATTGAAAATATATGGAAAGATCAGAGTTTAGTCATAGACCCTGTGCATGGACTATGTGAACGGTCGGAAGACACTGCCAGAATTTTTAAACGGTATAGGCCATGCTATCCGATTGAATTAAAAGTCTTATTGTTATGTTATTGTTGAAAGTCTTATTGAAGATAATCACCATCATATTTATGTTATTGTTTACCTTGAATAAATATTTAATTTCCAGTATGTGATCAGTTTGTCGTATTTCTTTTATTATTACTTATTATTCACATAGTACTCATGTTATTATTTATTTTTTACACTCTAGTAATTTGTTGGATTCGTCAATAAATAAATAAATAAATAAATAAATAAATAAATACAAAGTTGTATAGTTGAATTGAAAGTCCTACACCATCATATTTATTGAATTAAAATTTTATTTATCTATTTATTTTATTTTAATTTAAAATAAAGATTTTTATAGAGCTTCATTTATTTTGTAAAACTGTATGCCATATTTTACAATTTTATAATCGAGTGCCATAATATTTCTTTGAAAATTTTTTATAAAGATCGGTCGATGTTGATTCCTATTAATTCAGCTTTTTGGTGGATTTTCGGAATTATCATGGATAATCGCCGTCGAGCTTGATCTAGCGATGTTTCCATGCGAGCAGCAGCGACATTGGTAGAAACTGCCAGTTTGAGCAGAAGTGGGACCCGGGATGAAACCTTTATCACCACGCCGCGCCGTCCACAATCGTAATTCTTTATTATCTAATATTTATCTTCGGCTTCGTTTACCCTGACGCATTATTTATGGTTCCGATTGAATTAAAAGTCCTACACCATCATATTTATATTATTGTTTACCTTGAATAAATATTTAATTTCCAGTATGTGATCAGTTTGTCGTATTTCTTTTATAGTTATTATTCACATAAGTATTTATGTTATTATTTAATTTTTACACTCTTCTAGTATTATTGTTTACCTTTTATTTTCTGTATGTGAATAGTTAGTTGTTTTTCTTTTATAGTTATTAATTACAAGAAGGATACTGAAGCAGTTAGGTGTGGCAAATGTCCGGTTCCCGAATTCAGGAAGGTAGCCGGCTCGCTATGGCTATAGGTGTGATACTGCCTTCTAGCCGTAGCGTATTTGAACGATCCCACTGCTAGAGTAGGGCCTAGCCATCGAAGAGAAACAATGACGGGGTGAAAAAATGGGAAAGAATAAAAAAATTCTGCTTTAATTTGATTAATTTCTTTTGCAAGCTCTAATTCAGGCCTGCTCTAATTGTTCATTAATTCAATAATAAAATCAACGACAAGTTAATTATCTCAAAATAAAAGTTAAACATTTTATTAGTCATACAGAAGTAAGAAAATATTCATTACTACAATCTCTCCTTGAGTTAGCCGTAAATATCTCGTCGCTGTTGTGTAAGATAAATTCATGTCCGTTGATAATGAATCGTGTTTCGATCATGGTTTCATGAACGTTTGCATCAGTGGGCGCAGCCATCTTGAAAATGACCAACGAAGCCAACTTTTGAGAAGCTCGTTTAAACATCTAGCCGGCTACCTTCCTGAATTCACCTCAGACAACACCTAGAAAGAAAGCCAAACAACTGAAACGTCATACATTGTTTACATAATCATATTTGACCAATAATAAGCCTTAAATTTGGTCGATTTATGATGATGTAACAATGTATGACGTTTCAGTTGTCTGGCTTTCTTTCTATAGTCCATCCAGCCTTAGTTTGGGTGAAATTTGATGGCTGTTTCAATTGTTGGACATTGTTACAATAAAAATTAAACAATACATAACAATTAACATGTCCATCACATTCACTGCAAACTAAGGTTGGATCGACTATAGGTGGTGCTAGGCCAGGGCACTCAAAAGCACCTGACCATCGGGATCCGGGCAACAATCCATCCTTCATTGTTTCCAACAAATGAAAAAATACTGATTGTTAAAATCCAAGATGGAGACGGTTGTTGCCTGGACCCCGATGATCAGGTGACTTTTGAGTGCCTTGGCCCAACACCACCTAAAGATAAGGCCTGAGCGCGGAAACGTCATAAGTAGTATCTTTAATCTCATTTCTACCAATAATAAGTCCGAAATTATGACTAGGTATGATGTAACAATGTATGAAATTTCTGTGCTCAGGCCTTCTCTCTAGGTGGTGTTACCTGGCCTACAAGATGTAACAACGCATGACGTTTCAGTTGGAAGGCTTTCTTTCTAGGTGGTGTTGCTTGAACACGTGTTTATTTCGTTTTAACAATAAACACAAATTCATTCAGGTTGTCTGAAAAAACTACAAGGAGACTAAAACAAAACTAAAAATGAAATTAAATGTAAACACCTGGATCGACTTATTATCTACTATTTCTAGTAAATTAATTGACAAGTATATTAAGTAATGTGTCATGTAAAAAAGAGTGAGGACAAACAGATGAGTAACAAACAATTCAACAACTGTTTTTTTCATAATAAAGATACTTCTAAACATTCCAAAACAGAGTAAAAAGGTAAAGAGAACAGATGATACCTTTGGAAATTTTTTGGGGCACTTTGAGGCCATTGCATGCATAAATGCGTAATGATGAAAAGCGACGTCGTGTACAAGAATTTTAGAATTCTACGAAAAGCATTCAGAAAAAGGACAATTTAGTGTAATTTGAAGTTCTGCCGTAAAGAGTTCACAAAGATATTTAGCAACCTACAACTGGTAATGCGCACTGTGTCCCTTGTTGCCTGCTGGAACTCTCTATTGATGAAGGTTTGTTTTTTTTCCCCTAGCTTTTATGCACCTTCTGATGCAACACTCCGTTGGTTGTATTGGTGAGTTTGTGTGACATTCAATGTGTGGATTTGGTGTTCCAACACCTATCTTTTCACACCTCAAGATATTATCAACAACAGTTGATAGTGGATGTGATAGTTAATCTGAAATTTTCAGGTTAGCCAATGATAACACATCTTCAAAGTTCTGTTCCTTGCCATTTTATGATCATTTCATTGTGATGAAATAAACTCAGGTTAATTGCAAGCATGCTCACAAATGGACTTGTCATATTTTGAACACCTCTGTATATATTACTGGGTGGAAAAAAAAATGAAACATTGGCGATTCAAAAGAAAGTTGGACAAATATTTTCTATATTCCAGACAAATGAGTGCAATCGAGTGAAATCAAAGTGTTATGTGAAAGTATCCGTAGATAAAATACTTATATTCTGCAACAGGGACCATATGGAAAAAGACATATAAATAAATACATAAATAAAGCTGGAAATTACACTGTATTACATTTAATAAGTTGTGAATTCTCAAGTACATTGCTTAACTAAATGAAAATGTATGATGAAATTCATTATGCAAGACTACATAGATGAAGTGCTCCTTTACTTCCTGTTTTTTTGTAATGGTCGTCTTTGTAAACTGAGTGATAATTTGGTGCTCAGAAGGCACTCAATCAAAAACTTCATCATTGGCTTTTAGAGAGTCTTCAATGTATAACTGCGCTTTCATTGGCCTTTGAAGGATCACTCTCAGAGTTGCTCAGTAAGCCAAAATTTACGAACACAACCAATGTTTTTAAGTGCATGTATGAATTTATTATGCTTATTTAGATTCCAAAAATGGTTTATATGCATTTTGCTCAAACTTCGTAAACCTGCCCCAGTCTCTCATCTTTTTAATTCCGTGGGCATAACTCCCATATAGCAATTTTACAATATTAACCTAGCAATTTTTATATACAAAGCCCTCAATAACTCCATAGTAACTACCCTCCTGCAACAGTTATTTACCACTACTAGAACCCCTTATAACGCCCAACAATGATTCCCTACCAATCCCTAAGACGAAATTCCAGCATAAAAGTGTCTCCATCGCCGGCAATAGACTGTGGTCCACATTACCCCCTAGCTCTCCATTCATCACCAAACACTGCCACTTTCAAATCCAGTCAAAAGAACTATTTTTTTAATATTCCCACCAAACTAACTTTTCCTCCTTAAAAATTAACTTTTAATCATCAAACATGGTTTCTTTGCTCCCCACCCAGGGACTTACCTCGTCAGCCCTTAACCATACTGGCCTTGGATGGATGATTTGTATATTTCTTTAGATTAAATAAAAACACACACCAAATAAATTCTATAAAACAGATCTAGATCCTGATGATTCCCAATTATAAAGGTTCAAGTGCCTTTTCTCATATTTCTCACAATAATGATATAGATTTCCTTGTTTCAATAAAGAAAGAATTAAGGATAAAAGAAAGAACTGCAAATAATTGTTAATGTTTGTAAACGTATAAATAAGAATTATCCCAACTTTAAAAGCACCAAAATCTACAAAATCAAGCTAGCAATATTTTGAAGAACCCAATTTCAAATGCTGAAAAAAATTCATGGTCTCCCTCATGAGATGTAAAACTCATTCTTTGCAGTTAAGAAAGCAGGATTGGTATTTGAAAAAATTCTAGCTTTGACTGCAGCTTTTCTTGGCATTTTGAACAAAAGGCTTGACTACAGATTTTTAATTTCAAATGATATTTTACACAGGTAAACAAGCCTGATAAAAATGTTTATTGTTGATTTTTGTTAAGATTTTTAAACAGGAATTTGATGTCTGACTTGGTAGTTTATTTACATTCAAATCTTATGTCAGGTGTTGGAATAACTTGTGGGGAAAGAAAGACCAAACTATTCTATTTGTATGGCTCTCTCAAATGTATCTGTCAATCTTAATTTAAAATTACTTCAAAATTGTCAGGCGGAAGTATAGTGAAACTCCACCTATCCTCTCCCTAACCGCAAATGGTCGGCCTTCTTACTCTGTATATGAATACATCATTACTTTGTTTTCTGGACAATCCATAACACAGACTATTAAAAAACTCCTAATAAATAAACTTTCAACGTTTTATGATGAACAGGATTAAAAATAATTTTGGACATTTAAAAGAACCGCTAAAATTTTCCCTTCTATCCCCCATGATGCACCAGCAACATCTTCAGCCAGTATTTTTTTTTTTTTTTTGTAGCAAGCGTGATCTAATTGGTGTTCAACAGTTTAAAAGGTGAATTTTTGTTTTGATAGAAATAAAGTTTAACTAGCTCAATATTATGTTTTATTAAATATGCATTTAGGGACCATTAAAAAAATTTATGGTTTGAATTTCTTTATAAAGAAAACAAAAGAACTACCGGTAATTGCTCATAGCACTTGCAGCACGATGTCGCGTTGTGATTAGGCTTCGACCAATTGCAGTCAGGGAGAGGACAGGTGAAGTTTCACTATAGATGCATTCAAAATCAATTTTTGGTGGTTTATAAGTATTTACATTCCTTAAAATAAATGTAGTATTCATATTGGCAACATAACAGGGTCATTCCATATCAAATCATCCAGAAATGTTAGGAAATGACACCCACCTTCACAGAAAGCCTTGAAATCTAGTGTAATTGAAGTTTACCTAGATATATGAACATTTCCAAAATATAAATGTTGCAGTTTAAGTACTTTTTCAGTTATGATCTAAAAAAGTTATATGGATTCAGGAACTCAGGTTTTCCATAGATGAGCTCCTAATTTAAAAATGTCATTGTTCCTACAATTTTTGCTCCTTATTTTGAATATTTAATATTTATAATGTATGTCTTAGAAAAAAATGTAAATAATTTCTTTTAAACAAATTTGATACATGGGCATTATAATTTTTTTTAAGGTATTGTCCCCCTCATAGATTCCTTTGAAAGTTTTACAATATTATTATAAATCTTTCTTTACGTCACACAAAAAGAATCAGTTTGTAGAAATAATGGGAAATGTGGAAAAAAACACTATTTCAAAAAAAATAATTAAATTGGTAATTTATGTCACCTGTTTGTGACTAAATTCCTGAAATTCCCCTCACTTATGCTGAATATTTCACTGATGGATGTGCTGGATAGTACAAAAATTGTAAGTATTTCAGAAATATCTGCTACCATGAACACAATTTCAATGTAAAGTGCAGCTGGTCTTTTTTTTGCAACCAGCCATGACAAATCTCCCTGTGATGGTTTTGGTGGCACTGTTAAAAGACTTGTCACAAAAATAAGTTTGCAAAGACTATATAAAGATCAAATACTTACAGCGTTGCAGGTATTTGAATTCTGCTGGGAGAACCTACAAGGCATTTCAGTTCTCTTCGTTTCAAAAGATGAAATGGTACAACTTAGAAATTTTCCTTTTCTACACTTTGAAATTGCAAAAACAGTTCCTGCAACATGATCATGCATCACATTATACCACTATCACCAATCAAGATTAGAGCAAAAGAATATTAAATGTGAATCATTAAAGCATCTGTCACATGGTATAGTTCCACATGAATGCAGATTGCAGCATCAATTTTTGAGAAAGTGTTCAAATACTATAAACAAAACTCTAGGTATCACTGCATTGAGTTAATTCAGTTGTGACACAGAAGTTACTATTGTAACAAAGTTAGCATTCATATCTTATGCAATCTTTGATATATCCTTGACAAAGCCGGGAATAAATGGCGAAACTAGTTGGAACTCCTGATGTCCCTCTGTTATACTGTAAGGCCACCACCTGTTTAATCTACGAGTATATTTTATAGTTTGTAGTTTTGTTTTATATTGCAATATTTATTGCATTTGTATATTTTTATGCTCACTTATGATGTTAATGTTTCTTGGGTAGTTAACAGTATTTCTATTAAGGATATCGTGGGAATGTTAATGACTGAATGGAAACGTTTTCAAAATTCATGACGAATGTTTTTGTGAGTACCATTCATTTCTCAAAACTGATTTTTTTTTTTGTGATGAAACTTTACGACTTGTAGATCACTTTCTAATTCTTTCAATGATTTTCAGAGGGGTGGAAGTGTCCAATTTTTTTAATTTAACAATAAATAAATAAATAAATAAATAAATAAATAAATAAATAAATAAATAAAATTAATCTATAAAATTTTATATGGCCAATTCTTTCATGTTTTCATAAACTACATGTCAGAAAGAATATTCAGGAAAAAAATTGTCAGCCTACTTTTCTCCATTTAAAAACTGCAGCCAATTACTACCAACAGAATGTATATAAAGCAATAAAAATTGGCAAAAGTTCATGAAATTAAGTACAATAGCAGTACACAAAATCTCAGTTCTCAACTAGATGGTGAGTGTCATGGCCTGGATGACTTGACATGGAATGACCGAACATTTAATGGTATGTGTTTTAAAAATTTGAATTTCATGGAAATTCTGAGCATTGAATTCTGTGGTAATCTATAGTTGATTTTAATTTTTTCTCATGTACAAATATACCAATGCAAAGTAATTTGAACATTTTTTTTTAATCAAACAATAAATATTTCTAACGATAACAGCTTCACCTATAAATCTGTAAGTTGATTTGCACACAACGAGAACACATGTTATTCTCATACCCATAAACACAAAATATTATGATGCTTTGCATTTCTCAATGTTTCTCACATCACAGAATCCTTTAGGAAAGTGAATGTCATGTTCCATTACACTGTATTTATTAACACTAGAGTTTCTATGACATAACACCAAAAAAGAATGACGCATCTTTTATTGTTGGCTTATATCTGCATTTTATCAGTCAGCCATTACTTTCCAAAACTGTATTTATAATTTTCAGTTTTATTAAACATCTGTTAAGATTTGCTTTGGTACAAATCTAACTGGTTGCAAATCATTTATCTCACCTGTGTCATTATATGTCCTTTCTGTTTTTTACTATACAAAAAATTGTTACTGGATGTATCCACATATGGCATGTACCATTTGTTTCTGTAGGCACTAATTTTTTTGCTATTGCAAAAGTGCACATGAGAAATTTACACTATTTCTTTGGAGAAAAGAATAAGAAATTCATTTTCAAATGAAATGAAGTCATATCTTTATCTTTTATTACAAGTTCATCTCCATTTCTAAGAACAATTTTTGAACAAGGTTGTAAATTGCATTGCCATTTGGGAAAATCTGGATTTGAAAGTAACTGAATTCATTATCCACTGCTCTGGTGCCTCTCACGTTGTGATGCTGCAGAGAAAATACGAAGAAAAACTGAAGTTGCATGTTGAATAAACAGTGTTTTTCTCTTGCAATGTTCCTTGCTGTTCAGATGGGATTCCAGCAAAGAATGTGTCTTGTTGCTTCATCAACAATAACGAAGTTTTTCTAATTCATGACAAATTAGAGTTTTTCATGTGCATATTTTCTTCCACATCTAGTACAAACATTCATTTATCTGTATTTAAAAAAAAATAAATAAAAAAAAAAAATATATGATTTAATTTATTCATTTATTTGACTGACATATTGTAATAGAATTACACTAACATTAGTTTATTACACTAAACTTCAAATATAGCTTAAGTGTTAACAGTGACTGACCTACACTTAAAAAAGGAAATACAGTCATCCCTCCGCAAGTCAGTATTCCACAAGTCGGCAATTTTTTCCTGAAAGCCAAGATGGCAGACAACGACATCCAGTTAAGGATTTTTGCCAACAAAAATTAAATCTGTGACGATTATTACCACAAGATGGGTTAGAGTCAATGTTGCAGATAATCAACAAATGGAGACAGGGTCTACATGCAACAAAATAAACTTTAATGTCGAGACAAGTTTCAGTCAGAGACTATCATTAGTCTGTATAGAAATGCTAGCGCTTGCCAGTCCTCCCTCCCACGCAACTTGGTTGGGGGGAAACCCACCAATGACGCGAAGGAGAGGGAGTAGCACCAGAGTAGATTGAGTGATGAGTTACATTAGATTGGGAAATTATATAGTACAAAATTGACCTTTATCCCCTGTTTTGTGATTGGTTGCCACTAAACGTCACTGATTTTTTTACAAAATGCAAATGGCAGATACTGGACGTGGAAACCAATTTGCGTGGGAGGGAGGACCCTCTCTCTTTTACAAATAAGCTGGCAATCGCTAGCATTTCTACAGACTGATGATAGTCTCTGACTGAAACGTGTCTCGGCATTAAAGTTTATTTTGTTGCATGCAGACCTTGTCTCCATTTGAAGACTATTACGATTAAAATATTCAAAATTAACTCATTTTATAGTTCCCTTCCTAATGAATACAAGCTTATATCGGGGGGAGGAGGCTATAAAAGTTAATTACTGAAATTAATATTCATGAGAGTTGATTATTTTCCATGAAATTCGAAATTGTGACTGATTATAGAGGCACCCCTCCTCATATAAGTGGCTACCTATTTCCTTAAAAAATTAAAATGCTGACTTATGATTAAGATTGCCTTAATTTGAAAAAATATCACTGTATTTAATCTGGTTTAATCTTTCCTTGCAATTTTCTTCTTCAAAAGCTGGTAATTTACTGAAGAATATATATTACAAACGGAACTCGGCAATGCAGTAGATGCAAATACCGATCTTGGAATTCTGCAAGCCGGAAAAATCCACAAGACGGCAAGATCCTGGAACAGAGGGACGATTGTATAGACAATACCCTTATCTATTATTAGATTAAAAAACAAAAAAAATTTGAAGATCGATTGACTCTGTGGCAATATAAGAATCAAACAAATTTGTTTTTCTAATATAATGTGCAATGTAATTACTAATAGCAAAAGGAAGGGAAAATTCTGCAACCTGAACTGGCACTGCTCTTATCAATAGAGCTTTCTTGCTTCATGGAAGTCAATATGGACACATAGTAACAGCTCTGTGATTCATTGTCCACGGCAGCTCAATAAGAGCAGTGCCAGCGAAAGGCATGGTCCCTGGTCAGAGTCCAGGTCGTGGAATTTTTCCTTCTCTAGGAATAATTTGCAATTATATGTTTGAAGAATTTCTTCAGTTATGCAGTAAAACCACTTTTACTTGGGAAATCTGTTAGCTTAAGAACTACCTGTAACACGATCAGTGACCAGCATTTTCAATCTCCTTTGTATCTATACCTATACTAACAAAAACTGTCTATAAACAACCACTTATGCAACCAATCAGGTTCTAACCTAACTTCCAATTATATCACTACAATATTCTCTGTAGTCAAGCAGTCAGTCAAAGAGATACAAAAATGGAATCACTGGTTTCTTTTAGCCTACATATATTGTTTACTATGTCAGCCCTGTCTTTGGGGACCACATGTTGCTGATCACATGATAGCTGCCAAGTTCCTTGTCTTCTTTTTTCGAACAGAATGGTACATCACATTGTTCCAATGCTAGATTAAGGCAACTAAGAGATCTTGGAAGGACCAAACATAATGGTAAATTGTTTCTTTCTTTTTTTTCTAGCAGGATGCCAAGATCACATAGATCATGAAGGTCTGTGCAATTCATTCAGCACATGAAAAGCTAGCACTGTGAGATTCATTGGTACTTATATGAACTATGTGGATTTAGTTGTATGCACAGAAGTTTAAATTGATCTTGTATCTTTTTACCTTAGAAAACTTTGTTATTAAGCCACTACTAGTATGTGCCTCGTTCATATAGCTCTAGTCTCATTGTACTGACTCAGTCGGTATATTACCATATCCTACCCCATTCTCTGCCTGAGGGGGGGGGGGGACATCTCAAGTAGTACTGGTAGTTCCTGTTCCAGGAAATTTTGATATTTAATTCCTATTTTGCTGATCTGATGCCTATTTCTTGAGATATCGCCATTTTTCAACGATTTTTTACCCATTTTGATTTTTGTCGATTACAGCGCCACCTGTGACCGAAATGACTCGAATCGTAGGTCAGTTTGGGGCAATTTTTTCTGGAGAATCCGAATCTGCAATAAAAAATGGGGGTTCCCATTTAAGTTTTTTTACTCCTCCCTCCCCCACCTCCAGGGGGTGGGGGATCGAGTTTGGTAACATGAGATGTCCCCCTTCGAGACGAACATTTTTCATTCCACACTTTTTTTGATCCGATGTGTGGTTCTCGAGATATTTCAATATCTTCAGATAAATTGAACACCCTGTATATAAAACTGTGTGTTATTTTAATTCCACAGGGGTTTTTGTTTTACTTTTATCACGTAAATGGGTTTTATTTTTCATCTGAATAAAACATTTATTCAGTAACATTCAGGGCTATTACAGACTTTTATCCAGGAGTTGTTGTTAAATTTCGTCTGAATGAGATGATATATCTCCTAAATGTAAACAATTTTTTTTACAAAACTAAATGTAATTTATAAACAGAACATGAATACTATTATTCTGTTTATGTTTTCAAGCATGCATTGGATCATACCTACTTGTTTCCAAAGATGAGATCAGCATCAGGAGCACCTTTAGGATGTTGATATTTTTGTCGGCGCTCCCTGTTAGGGTTCATAACAGCTGGCCGTTGCTGTGTTGCTAACATTTCTAAAATATAGATAAGATATAACATTAAAAAGTGTTTTCATTTTAATTTCTTATATTTTTAAGGTAAATTATGGATGTTCTTTAAAAGAGCTGTTAAATGAAAAACTATGGCTAAATGGATAAATGAAACTGGAGTTAATGCTTCAAACATAAGAATATGAACGATATTATTGGAAAAAAAAATGGAAGGAAAATTTTGCAACCTGGATTGGAACAAGGAACCAACAGTATCATGCTCGTTGCCTCCTGAAAATCACTAATCCACAAAAACTAATGAGAAAAGAAGTGGGTCATTCCATATCTGTTCACCCATGTCACCCACTTCTTCAGATTTTGACAATTTTTTTTACATGTTACTATTACCAAGTTATGAAATCATGTCAAATTATTTTGGGCCTAAGTCAAATACTTTCGGAGATACAGGGTTTCAAAGTTTAAGTAAATTAGGCGTTTTAGGTATTTCCACAGCTCCGCAACGTCCGTGACGCCCATTTAAAAAAAATCATAACTCAGTCAAAAATGAAGATATCACAATAACATTTTTTTACTGTGTTATGTAAGATATGCCAATTTTAGAAAAAAATAGTTTGTGTCCCTATATTTATATGTAAAATTATTAAAAAATAAAAACGTTTTCAATTTTTTTAATCTGTGAACATACTTTTTTCAAAATTAAATTATAAGGTGAGGCAGAAGTTACCAAGGTGTTTTTTTTTGTTTTTTTTTTTAAACTAACATTAAGTTATGGCCTAAAATAGTAATAAATAAAAATAATTGGGTTTTACCTGCTTTTTGGTTTTTGTAGCATTTTAATGTAAACAATTTTCATTTAAAAATATTCCTGCTTCTGGTTTACAGTTTTATGATTAGTCTGCAGTGTTTTGTAAATGTAATTTGGCCAATAATAAATCTTTAGAAGTCTAATTGAGCCCTTTAATGAATAATAAAATAATAAAAAACATATAAGGGCATGAATATGATAGTTAAATTTTATATAAACAAGGATTTACTTATTTGTGAAGGGGTGACTCGATAAGTTGTATGTATTGTTGATTCACATAATCAGTTTCTTTTTCTAAGAAGTAGTACACTCATCCTGAGCCATTTGTGATTGGAGTGCTGATTTTTGTAAGAACATTGCACAAAGGCACAAAACAAATGTCATCTTTTCTTAATGGCCAATGAAATGATGGGGCAGGACCAAAAGGGTGCACGAATTTCACTTGTACACCACCTTCTACATGCTTGGAAATAATTATGCCATAAAACCAGTGATCATCATAAGCGCATGCTATGTATAAATTTGTGCCAAGTTCTGACAATTTAATAGAGGGTGGGGGGGGGGGCCTTTCTTGAGAAAAACTGTACACTGAACGGCCAATTTATGAGAGACACCCCGCTAATAGCGTGTTGCGCCTCCTTTAGCGGCGAGAACTGCCTGAATACGTGCTGTCATGGATTCAACAAGGTGTTGAAACCATTGCAGAGGAATAGCAGCCCAGGCTGACATCACAGCGTCCCGTAATTGGTGCAGGTTGGATAGCTCTCTCCACTTCATCCCATAAATGCTCGATCGGGAGACCGAGCTGGCCATTGAAGCAGGTGGAAGTCTGCGTCATGTTCCAGTCCAAGACCATTCAAGCACGGTGACAGGGAGCATTGCCCTGCTGAAACTGTCAGTCACCACCAGGGAACACAGTCATCATGAATGGGTGCACCTGATTGGCAACAATGTGCAGATAGTGCGTCGCATTCAGGGATGTGACTACGGATATCAGAGGACCCAGTGTGTCCCAAGAGAAGACACCGCAGACCAGCACTCCTCCTCCACCAACCTGTATGATTGTCTGCTGACAGGATGGGTCCATGGCCTCGTGCTGTCTGCGCTAGATGTGCAGTCTTTGTTAAACCCAGCTCGGTGCAAGGTGCGCCACACCATGTGCTCCGAAATGGGTTGGGATGCTCTCTCATTGAACTGTGCTGCAATTTTTGGGCTGTTCCAATCCTGTTGCTATGGATGATTCGTGCTAGTCACCGTTGGCCTTGTTCATCTACGGCCGTTTCGTCTGGAGTTGTGTTTGTTGGAGTTTTTTTTTTTTTTGCATAACTGCCATTCACGGAATACCCTCGACATTGTTGCATGGGAAAATTGAGGAGGTTTGCGGTTTGCGAAATGCTCAACTCCGCCCGTCGAGCTCTAATGCTCCCTCGTTCAGAATTGGTCAAATCCTTGGATTTACCCATATTCAGTCCACTTCTGCTGCTGACTGCAACTTGTGATCCAATACATCCCTTTTATACACCGCTTCGGCCTGTTCCATTGTTTGGGTGTCACTGGGAGGTCGATCCATTTTCCATAAGAGTTGTCGCTAATAAATTGGTCGTTCAGTCTGTATTAAGGTAAAGTCCTCATATACACTCACTCTTTTTGTACCAATGGTGTCATTTGACTGTGGGCAGAATTGGTGGAAGCTGCGAGTTCCAGGGACTGTCTTAGCTTTAGAAAATCTGTTCTCCAGCTGTTGACGGGTTTCTAATAGTTTTTTTTTTTTCCTAAAAGCCATAAATGAATGTTGTCATTCTTAGAAGTACAAAAGCTCAACTTTCTGAACACTATCGATTGCACCTCAAAGTATTTTGAAGACTCTCCCTTGCAACTAATTGCTTTACAGTCCCACCGATTCTATCACAGGGAGACTTCCGTGGCTTGTAGCGAAAAATGTCCATGAGGCTTCCAAATCCTGCTTGTGATGGCAAAGATTGATAACAATTCTTGCAGTTCTTGTACTGTCCAGCACAACCATCACTAAAATAATTTACACTGCTAACGTTAGAAAAGTGTTCACCTAAAAACTGTGCTCTGATTTTCTGTGTTTCGTACACAAAGGGCAAGTCATGTTCTAACAAGGAGACTCCACGTACTCTGACTCACCGATGTTGATAAAAAATATTCCACGAGTAGCTTTCACCAAATTAAACACACATGCACAGCCATTCGACGCACTTCTCAAAATTTTCCGAGAAAAAAATTCATAAAGTTTGTTATAATTGCCTACACTTTATAAATACTCAAATTATAGCATAGAAATTTATTGTGTACGGGTGGTCTAGTGGTAAAACGCTTGAGTTCTATTTTGCAGGTACGGGTTCAAATCCTGTCTTCGATAATATCTTTTTTCTCTTCGTAAATTTGTTTTTAACTTGTATGGAAATGTATAATTCATTAACTAAATATATTTCCGATTTTCCAATTTGCTACCATCATTTTTTTATAAAATGCATATAAGAATTATTATAATTAAATATAATCTAATATTTTCGGTTTGCTAAGGTTATGTTTGCATAAATTGAAAGATTGTTACAAGTTATATTTATTTCCGTTTAAAAAAAAAAACACAAAAGAAGTTACAATTCACATGTAGGTAAAGACAAAGAGGTTAGTATAATAGTTAACTTCTGCTCCTAGAAATAAGAAATTGTAATTTGGTAGTTAATAACATTAATGAAGGGTGATTGATAAACTATAGATACCAAAATGATGCATTATATTTCATAAGTCCATAGTGCAATAATTATTTAATCTTTGTGCGAGTTAAATCTCATCTCAAAAGTTTCAAAATATATAAAAATAATTAAATGTGGATAAATAAACTTTTTCTTTTAAATGCTCATTTATCACAGCACATTTAATTATGACAATTTATTTATTTATTTATTTAATTAATTAATTGAATTTAACATGCTCGACCAGGCCCAAGTATGACCGAAGCCGACAAAAGTTAGGGGCCGGGGAGCAAACTTTCATTAATCAAGATAACAGTACAAGCAATATTTAAACCAAAAAGAATTAAAAACAGAAATCTTATAAAATTATAACTAAAAATATAACACTTTAACAATTTGCGAAACAGATAATCTTTAAAAAAAAAAAAATGCAAATTAAGTACAATTAATAGAAATATAACGCTTTAACAATTTACGGAAATTTACTATAGTGGCAGATTGACGAATCGGAAGCGGTAACACAGCCCAAGCTACGACCCCACGTATTGAAACACAAGTGTTGCGAAAATTATACTTAAATTTAAATATAGCAATGTTATTAGACTGACGTGTCCAGTAATTATGATTGTCATGAACAAAAGTTATAACTATAGAGGAGGGGGGAGGGAGACGTCAAGGATTAAATTAAAAACTTTGTAAACAAAGGTACACAGTTGAAGTCTAAAAATTTGATGTACAGTTAAAACACCTATAGATTGAAATTTATCGGCAATTGGGGTCCGCGAAGGAGTAGAAAACAAAATACGGAGAAACCATTTCTGAAGCTTCAATATTCAAGAGAGATTCATCTCAGACGTGGTTCCCCAAAAATTTTACCATAACATAGATTGGACAATATCAAGGAATTATATAACAACAATAAAATGTTTCGCGGCAGATAGCGTAACCTTGATATCACCCTCATACTATAACTTAATTTCAACATTAAAACATTTTCGTGGGAATCCCAGGACAAATCATAAGCTAGGTTAAGCCCGAGGTAACAAAAAGACTTTACAAGATGAATCAAATGATTATTATAATAGACTAGAGGTTCCTCGGGGATGTCTTTTTTATTCCTTTGGTAGAACAACATGAGCTTAGTCTTATCGGTGTTTATCTTTAACTTATTAAAAAGACACCAATCACATAGTTCAGCCAGAGCTAAATTCAAGAAAGCTGTCAATTCTTGTGGATCCCTGTTTGCCACTAGTATGGTAACATCATCAGTATACATTAATATTTTAAAAGTATGTAATTTCAACAGGAGATCATTAATATATAGCAGGGATGGGCACGCTTGGAAGTCGATGAGAGCCGCATGCGGAATTTTCGTATATTATAAAGAGCCACATTCCGGTTTTTCGTATATTATAAAGAGCCACATTCCGGTTTTTCGTATTTATAAAGAGCCACACTATAGTTATATAGTATTAAATACGCCATCTTAAATAGCAAAATATTAGTTACTTAGTCAATTTAATAAGATTCAGCGAAAAGGTTTCTGAAAAAACGGGTTTAAATTTTCAATGGGAGCCGCACTTAACGAAGAGCCACATGCGGCTCTCAGAGCCTCATTTGCCAACGTCTGATATATAGAATAAACAATATTGGGGACAATATTGACCCCTGGGGGACCCCACAATTTCTCGCAATGACCGAAGAATTTTGACTGTCCCAACTAATGAAATACTTTCTGTCCTCAAGAACGCTAGCAATCCAAAAGAGAGGGGGGGGGGGGCATTAATATGATATTGATATTGTAATTTAATTAAAGTAAGGAAATGGGGACAGAATCAAATACTTTGGCGAAGTCTACAAACAATTTAATTATAAGATTTTTTAATTATAAAAAAAATGATGGTAACAAATTGGAAAATCGGAAATATATTTAGTAAACGAATTACACATTCCCATGCATGTTAAAAAAATTTATGACGAGAAAAAAAAAATATCGAAGACGGGATTTGAATCCGTATCTACAAAACAGATCGAGCGTTTTACCACTGGTCCACCTTAATACGATGAAAATCTATGCTACAATTCGGGCATTTATAAAGTGTAGGCAATTATAACAAACTTTATTAATTTTTTTTTTTGGAAAATTTTGAGAAGTGCATCGAATGGTTTTGTACGAGTCTTTAAATTGGTGAAAGCTACTCGTAGAATATTTTTTATCAAAATCGGCAAGTCAGAGTACGTGGAGTCTCCTTATAAATCATCTGATAGAACACACAAACTTGAGACGACTACCGTATTTACCCAAATATAAGCAGACCTGTTTTTTCAAAACAAAAAAAAAAAAACAAACAAAAAAAAACAAAAAAAAAAAAACCAAACAAAAAAAAAAAAACCCCAAAAAAACCAGCTCTAAGATGTTAGAAAATGTAAGTCGGCTTATATTCAGGTAAATACAGTATATCTTCTGCCTGTTCATGGCGTGTGTATATTGCTACTGGGTGAAGTGAGCAGCTGTCCCGAGTCCAGTGGTAGCTTTGCACAGGGTGATTCAGTCAATTTCTGACCATTTCACTTGAATGACGTGCATTAGGGATAAACAATTGAAAGAATATGAGTGCCATATCGAATTTCTAAATAGTTGGAGCTTGTATTGTTGCAACGGTGCTGCATGAAATCGTATTGTGGAAAAATCGCACCCGCTTTATCAACAGAGCAGAAATGCAAGGTTGTCGAATGGTATTTCGAGACAAAATCACCTGTAACCATGCAAAGGAAGTTCCAGAAGGAGTATAAGTGTCAAGACGCACCAGGCAGGCAGGCAAGCAATCATGGATTTTGTCAAGCAATTTCCTGCCACTGGATGTGTTAAAGGCAAGAAAAAAGGCGGGAGCGAAGCTCGTGTTCGAACGGCCAAAGTTGTCGAAAATGTTCGCACAAGGTTGGTCGATTCCCCTACCAAAAAAATCTGTTCGCCGCCTATCCATTGAAGAAGGGCTGTCGTATACCACGACGTGGCGAATTTTGAGAAAGGATTTACACCTGTTCCTGTATAAGATCCATGTTTATCAGGAGTTAACAGGCACTGGAAGACAACAATTTGCGATAGAGTTTGGAGCAGAAATGGAAGCCAATCAGGACATTGTGGACAACCTGTGGGTGTCAGATGAGGCCTTCTTCCATCTGTCAGGTGACGTTAATAAACACAACTTTTGTTTTTGGGGTTCCCAGCACCCTCATGAGATCCATAAGTCACCTCTTCATCCACGTAAGGTTATGGCTTGGTGCGCGATTTCCAAAAGAGGCATCATTGGTCCGTTCTTTTTTGAATGGACTGTAACATCACAGGCTTACCTTAACATGCTGGAAACCTTCATCCCCGAGCTGCGAAGGAGACGTATACCGCTTCGACATCAATGGTTTCAACAGGATGGGGCTAGGCCTCACACCACTAATGAAGTGCTAGACTTTCTCAATCAGAAATTCGGAAATCGTGTCATTTCAAACAGGTTTCCAGATCGATTCGGGGGTGGCTTTCTTTGGCCGGCTACGAGTCCCGACCTAAACCCAGGTGATTTTTATCTCTGGGGGTTCCTTAAAGACAGTATGTTCACTACAGCACCAAGAACCCTAGACCAGCTGCGACAAAGCATCGTTGACTGCTGCACCCTTGTGGATGCAGAAATTCTGGATAGAGTTATGAACAACTTCACCATTCGGCTGCGAGCAGTTCAAAACGTTCTTGGTGGCCACATTGAGCATATCATCAAGACTTTTCCACGGGAATAAAAACTCCGAACTGCCTAAAATATCATACTGAAATGCTAAGTTTGTAAACATTAAAGGAGAACTCTACGCAAAAATCCGATTATAATTTTTTTTACAGAATATCAATTTTTGATATAAATATAACACAATTCCGTTGAAATTTTTAATTTTGGTTCATAATTTCTATATAAAAAAATGGTTTGAAAAGCGAAAAATAGCGCGTTTGCATTCCCCTCGCGCTGGCCATTATTTTTCCAGAAGTGACGTAGTGCGAGGTTAGCTGTTGGGGTCGATTTAATGTTTTAATGCTAATCCCAGTTGTTTGTAAGCTTCCACAGCGTGATTTTTTTAAGTAAAAAAAACTAGAAGGAGTTTCCAAATATTACTTTGGTTATAATAACACAAATGTGAATCTCCTTTTTGAATGAAAATAAAATAAATAAATGAAATGCACCAATGTAAGTTCTAATAAAGGAGAGGATTAAAAAAGGTGATTCACATGTTATTGAAATATTATCAAACCACTTTTATTATATAATAATTATTTTGGTCATTTTAATTCATTTAATGTACTCTATGTAAATGAATATTTATTGAAATGTGTGTAGCTTTTAAAGCTAAGTCACGAATGGATGATTTTCAAAAATGAGACGTTACATGAATGACACTGAATGAATTTTGAAACTTTTTTTTAGTTTGTTTATTAAAAAATCACACCATGGAAGCTTTCAAACAATTAATGCTAATTATTTCTCTAATTCATTGTGTTGACATGGATTTTACTGCCATGCCCCAGCATTAAGAATTATCTCCCTCTCTCTAACGTCTCCTGATATTTTCTCACTAGTAGATATTTACGACCAATCTTCCTAAATTTGTAAATCGCATATTCGTCATGCCTCATTCTTATTTAGTATTTGGCTATAAGAATAGAGGTAGTGATAATAATTTATCATTTCTTCAATTTCCTAAGTAAGAATTAGGAAGAAATGGATAGTGTTTGATCGAAGCGATAACTGGCTTCCGACCGCGAACTAGTCGACTCTGCTCCGCTCACTTTGAAAAGTTTTGTTTTGTTATTGATCCTGTCGTATTAATGTACGTAATATTAATTAAGCTCACTATCTATTTGCGCAAAGCTATGTAACTAAAGAGGTATCCGGATAAAACGCAACCGGACAAAATGCAACTACACGTTTTGAAGTGTTCAGATGGCCACATTCGATTGAAAATGATGAGAAACGTAAGAACATAGAGCTCGTTTTCATTTCTAAATACTACATCCGAGAAATTCAATTTTTCAAACAATAGACGAACTCAGAGCTTCTGCTACTTCGTCAAGGGGAATTATTTTGTTCATTGAAGCCAACCAGAAATAGAGAGGGGAGGGGGGACTGCCAATTGATTATGATTTGAA
>JAHWFO010017332.1:179198-199419 GCA_023313115.1 Rhysida immarginata
CGTATACCGCTTCGACATCAATGGTTTCAACAGGATGGGGCTAGGCCTCACACCACTAATGAAGTGCTAGACTTTCTCAATCAGAAATTCGGAAATCGTGTCATTTCAAACAGGTTTCCAGATCGATTCGGGGGTGGCTTTCTTTGGCCGGCTACGAGTCCCGACCTAAACCCAGGTGATTTTTATCTCTGGGGGTTCCTTAAAGACAGTATGTTCACTACAGCACCAAGAACCCTAGACCAGCTGCGACAAAGCATCGTTGACTGCTGCACCCTTGTGGATGCAGAAATTCTGGATAGAGTTATGAACAACTTCACCATTCGGCTGCGAGCAGTTCAAAACGTTCTTGGTGGCCACATTGAGCATATCATCAAGACTTTTCCACGGGAATAAAAACTCCGAACTGCCTAAAATATCATACTGAAATGCTAAGTTTGTAAACATTAAAGGAGAACTCTACGCAAAAATCCGATTATAATTTTTTTTACAGAATATCAATTTTTGATATAAATATAACACAATTCCGTTGAAATTTTTAATTTTGGTTCATAATTTCTATATAAAAAAATGGTTTGAAAAGCGAAAAATAGCGCGTTTGCATTCCCCTCGCGCTGGCCATTATTTTTCCAGAAGTGACGTAGTGCGAGGTTAGCTGTTGGGGTCGATTTAATGTTTTAATGCTAATCCCAGTTGTTTGTAAGCTTCCACAGCGTGATTTTTTTAAGTAAAAAAAACTAGAAGGAGTTTCCAAATATTACTTTGGTTATAATAACACAAATGTGAATCTCCTTTTTGAATGAAAATAAAATAAATAAATGAAATGCACCAATGTAAGTTCTAATAAAGGAGAGGATTAAAAAAGGTGATTCACATGTTATTGAAATATTATCAAACCACTTTTATTATATAATAATTATTTTGGTCATTTTAATTCATTTAATGTACTCTATGTAAATGAATATTTATTGAAATGTGTGTAGCTTTTAAAGCTAAGTCACGAATGGATGATTTTCAAAAATGAGACGTTACATGAATGACACTGAATGAATTTTGAAACTTTTTTTTAGTTTGTTTATTAAAAAATCACACCATGGAAGCTTTCAAACAATTAATGCTAATTATTTCTCTAATTCATTGTGTTGACATGGATTTTACTGCCATGCCCCAGCATTAAGAATTATCTCCCTCTCTCTAACGTCTCCTGATATTTTCTCACTAGTAGATATTTACGACCAATCTTCCTAAATTTGTAAATCGCATATTCGTCATGCCTCATTCTTATTTAGTATTTGGCTATAAGAATAGAGGTAGTGATAATAATTTATCATTTCTTCAATTTCCTAAGTAAGAATTAGGAAGAAATGGATAGTGTTTGATCGAAGCGATAACTGGCTTCCGACCGCGAACTAGTCGACTCTGCTCCGCTCACTTTGAAAAGTTTTGTTTTGTTATTGATCCTGTCGTATTAATGTACGTAATATTAATTAAGCTCACTATCTATTTGCGCAAAGCTATGTAACTAAAGAGGTATCCGGATAAAACGCAACCGGACAAAATGCAACTACACGTTTTGAAGTGTTCAGATGGCCACATTCGATTGAAAATGATGAGAAACGTAAGAACATAGAGCTCGTTTTCATTTCTAAATACTACATCCGAGAAATTCAATTTTTCAAACAATAGACGAACTCAGAGCTTCTGCTACTTCGTCAAGGGGAATTATTTTGTTCATTGAAGCCAACCAGAAATAGAGAGGGGAGGGGGGACTGCCAATTGATTATGATTTGAAGCCACTTTTTTGGTTAAAATTCACAAATAGAAAAGGGGAGGGGGGACTAGTCATTGGCTATTGCTTTTAATGTTTGACTAAAACCCCATTAAAATTATATTAGGTAATCTAGTTAAATAAGTAAGTGGTTATAACAGTAGCAAATTTTTGTTTAATGTTTGAAGCTAATACATTTGTCATTTAAACTGGCTGCAATAGTTTATATTTAGTGATGATCGTAAATTAAAATATATCAGTGTAACAAAATACATTTGATAACCTGAAATTTAGTTCGTTTTTCCATAAATTTTGTTATGACCAAATAAACAAAGAAAATTGCTTGAGAGAATTTTAATTAGTTTTAATAAAATTTTACAGTATTTGAAACCACAATGATCTTGTGAAGGAAAGATTTTTCGAATGGCTGTCACAACACAACGGGGAAGAACTTTTCTTTTATTTCTTCCCAGGTGCACCCAAATCTAATGGACAAATTAGTTTGTTGGTATATCGTAATCCACGCAGATTTTTGAAAAGACGGAATTTTTGGTGATGCACTCCGAACCACTGGGCATATGCTGATCGATCTCGGCTTAATCACGACAGCATACGTTCACACTTGTGATGTCGGCATATCTTCACATATTGTGCACTGATACCTAATTTAAAAATTAATATCATGAAATTGTTCACATTTAAATAACATACGTATTAATTATACTTAACAGTTTGTTGCGGGTGATACATTTTCCGTCGATTCGGCGACACTGTATTCCTCGTCTAATGACGAGTGATCGCGGTTCTAAGCTATATGGTTTCACGCTTAAACCATCCAAATCACCCACAAGGTTCTCCAAATCGTTATCCAATTCATTATATAGATAGTTGTTAAAATAAGCTTCCATATCTTCGTAAGTCTTAAAACTAATATCTGAATCGCTGCTTTCATGTCCAAACATTGTGAAAATTGTAGTGAACGCAGTACTGAGTGAATGTAGATCTATCGTGAATGTTAAAGCTTCACTGCAAAGCTTGCTGAGAGCAATCCTCGCACTACGTCACGCCTCCACCCAAGATGGATGCCCCCGATTTCGAATCGTGCTGGGAATTTTCGTTTTTCACACATTTAGGATTCGAATTTAAAAAAATTAAATATGCTATGATGTTATTAATAGGTTAGTCTTTCGATTTAAGTAAAGTTGTATGTGACCGTAGAGTTGTCCTTTAATGGGTCAATAAATGGGGTACTGAAATGGTCAGAAATTGACTGAATCACCCTGTACTTCATTTTGTAATAGAATGTAATAAAAATAAATGTATTAAAAACCAAAAGGCAGGTAAGACCCCATTATTTTTATTTATTACTATTTTAGGCCATAACTTAAGGTTTATTAAAAAAAACCTTGGTAACCTTGGAAAAAATATATTTTATTTATTTATTTATTTACAATAACAGAACAATTAATTGGCAATAATCATAATACCACAATATAAAAGAAAAATTCAAATAAGATAATAAATTCAGTAATTTTTGTATTGAAAATAAAAAGGCACCCAAAAGGCCAGGGGGCCTGTCCAGGGGCATCCTTAAACAAATTATAAAACAATCTAACACATAAATTTGTATGGCATTAAACGGTAAAGACAATTATCAGCAACAACATTAATAATAGTAATGTTAATTATATAAAGATATAAATATAACTAAAAACATTACAATATAACCAATAATAATATTAGTAGTAATTATAATAATAAAAACAGTAAAATAAACAGAAGACTGCGTAAATCGGTTTCATTTAAGAGTAAATAGAGTTTAAATTAGATGTAATTTGGCCCGAGCGAATGTTTCTAAAGAGATGACGCTTAAAAATTTGAAGAGAAGATGCCTCGCGAAGTTCCACAGTTAATTTTGACCAACAGATAGCCCCAGAAATCGAAATTGATCTCCTTAAGTAATTTGCTCTATAAAATGGGATTACTATTTTTTTCTCTCTTGTCAGATAGTGATGATATGGACTGGTTATCATAGGGGGATTTCTAATATTATATATGTTATGCGTGACTTTATATATAAATTGAGCTAGTTGAATAAAATAAAGATCATCAAATTTTAATAAGTTGAAGTTTTTGAATTCTGAACTAACGGAAGAGATAGTGGGCCTATTTAACAATATTCTTAAAAACGTTTTTGAGGAGTTTAATTATAAGATTTTTATTTTTCTGTGTGGTCGATCCCCATAAACATATTCCAAAGCATAAATTTGTATGAATTAAGGTAAAATATAAATTTAGTAAACTATTACGTGGAAGATGATTGACTCTATAAATAATGCCTAAGAACGGGATAGTTTAGTAGCTAAATGTTTTATATGAAGGCTCCAATCGGGGGTAAAATAAATTCCTAAATCCTAAATATTTATAGGAAGAGACTCTAGATTATTATTAACACAAAGCTTAATTTTATTAATCAGTTAATTACTCTGTTGAATTAATAAGTTAATCAGTTTATTAGGCTGATGAAAGATCATGTAGTATGATTTGTTTAGGTTTAATGGAAGTTGATTTAATAATGACCAGTTATAGATTTTAATTAGTAAAGAGTTTACTATTTTTCAAGTTGTTCTTCGGAATCGGCTGAGGCTATAAATGTAGTGTCATCAGCAAATAATATGCATTGTGTATTGCCACCAATATTAGACAGATCATTAACAAAGAGGGAGAACAATAGCAGTGATAAAATAGAGCCTTGTGGTACTCCCTGGTTACTGATTAATTTAGGGGAAAGATTTGAATTGAGATAAAGGGAATAATGTCTATCTAAAAGAAAGGAAGCTATCCAATTCAATGGCAGCCCCCTAATACCATACAACAAGTTTAATTTATTTAATAATAAAGAATGGGGAACCATATCAAATGCTTTTTTAAAATCAAGAAATAAGGTTAAACCCATTTTCTTTTGAACCATTTGTATATTAATATATTCCGATATTTCATAAAGAGCAGTAGAGATGTTTTTCCTTGGGCAAAAACAGTGTTGTGCAGGGGAAATGAACTCATGGGAAAATATGAAGTGACTTAAGCGGATAAAGTAAAGTTTTTGAAAAAAAAGGCAGAATAGAAATGGGTCTATAATTGTTGAAATCATTGGAATCTCCTTTTTTGAAAATTGGAATTACTTTTGCGTATTTTAATAGCTTAGGGAATTGTCCTTCACAGAGAGATATATTAAAAAGAGTACAAAGGGGGTAAGATATATAGGGAGCAATACTGATAATCACATCTTGCCGAAGACCATAAATATCCGTAGTAAAGGTGAAGAAATGGGAGGTCTCTGAATTGAATATGAGGGGGAAAAGTCATTGCTGATATTAATATTATTATTGTCAGCAAGGGAGCATGGGAAAAGTGCTTTTAAAAAAGGGAAAAGGCTTGGTGGAGAATAATTACTGTCAAAGCAGGAAGGCAGCCTATGATTGTTTGGGAGTGATAAAGCCTTTCAAATTTGATACCATTTCTCTTTGGGATTGGTAAGTGAGGAAAAAAGCTCTGCATAATATTTCTTTTTGGCTGCTTTAATGGAACTTTACACTAGTCTGGTGATCGCTTTAAGGTGATTTCTTTTTATGGATATAGGATTTTTGATGTATTGTTTATAGATCTTGTGCTTCTTATTAATTAGTCTTAATAATGATTCTGTAATCCACGGTTTTTTGGGATAGGATGGGGTTCGAGAAAAAGTTTGTAAAGGAAAATATCTATTGTAACCATTCATAAAATGATTAAAAAAAATTTCAAAACTTAAATCGGAGTTGTGTTCATTAAAAAATAACATATCCCAGCTGGTTAGTTGTAGGTAAGAAGCAAAGATTTGCGTTCTGTGCAAAGTATACTAGAAAGTCATCAATTTCATTTGCTGGCAAGTTGGAGCAGAGTTTAGGCTTTAAACTAATTTAACACGGATTAATCATTTAATATATTCAGCCTTTATAATTACAAGTACAACTTCATTTCAATTTAATAGAATATTCCAAACGATGCTGGTTTTCCAAGTGTCAGGTTCAAATCTCATCAAAAGTTTGAAATTTTATAATTTGCGGCATAAATCAATTTATTGCCCCTTATTTCAGCATTATCCGCAATAAATATGATTAAGATAACTCACTTTTTCTGCCTGTCACCCTTTTTTGAATACAAAGTGGTCGTTTCAAATTAATGGAATACTGCACAAATTTATTGAAAGTGTTTGTAAACTTACATTGAACACCCAACATGATAAGAAACAATAATTTTTACCTCCTCTGAAACACTTAGCATTTATTAATAGGCTGTTGAACCACCTTTGGCTTCATATAGAGCGTTCACTTTTCTAGGCATTGATTGAATTAGTGATTCACACTGCACAGGAGAAATCGCATCCCAGATTTTCATCAGCATGCTTTATATGTGTCTTTAGTGCCTGGTCGCCCAACAGCAATGTTCTTCTTTACTATTGCCCAAAGTCTTTATATGGGGTTGAGGTCATGAGAGTTGCCTGGCCACTTCAAACACAGTCATCTGATGGCTTTCTGATGGATTGGTTGATCTGGATGCGTGGGCGGGGGCCAAATTCTGTTGGAAGATGTAATCGTCATCAGGAAACAGCTTCTCCTGCTGGAATAAGCAATGTCTCCAAGACTGCTTTATAGAACACGGAATTCATTTTTGAGTTGATAAAACAGTTTATCAACACCATTAGCACTCATGCAGCCCCACACGATTATGCCTGCTGAATATTTCACTGATCGTTTCAGGCAAGATGCATTGGTACTTTCATCCTTTCTGCGCCAAACAGGTGGCCTTTCATTACCAAACATCATGGAGAACTTCGATTTATCTGAAAAAAATCACTTTACTCCAGACATCATAAGCCCAATGCTGTCGATCTTTCGCCCATTCATATCTCTTCTTTTGTGCAGCAATTAGATGATGCTTGATTTTTGGCACACACGACCAAAATCAGAGTTTTCTCAATCTTCTCCATGTAGTGGTACCGAATATTTGAGTCCTACAACTTCCTCAGATCCCCGATACTTTTGAATCTGTTGTTCATTGCCAGGTTCTTCAATGTCTGGTTGTCTCGCCGTGTTTTCTTCCATTTTCGGCCACATTTCTTCCATTAGCTTTGCGTTGGCTTATAGTTTTATAAATATTTAACAATTTTTGAAACAGCACTTTGAATAAATCCAATCTAAAATACTATTTGGACCTGGGTATTCCCAGCCAAATGCATTCCAAAAATACTCTCTTTCTCTTTCTCTGAACGATCATGTTTCATCGCCATTGAAGTATTGCATTTTAGCCCATCTTGTATGTTTATTTAGTTTAAGTTTTTTTCTTTTTATAATGTACTAACATGTTTATTATTTGTTTGTTACAATTATTTACTACGCCCGCGTTGTCTAACTAGTCGGTCTAGGACCATACCTGACCTCGTAGGGCGTTACTGTAAATTTCTTAACTCTAATAATAATAATAATAATGTGTATACGTACTGAAAACGATCAGCAGAATACGTACAACAACGTTTTAGAACTTTTTAAGAGGTATGGAAATGAAATATTCAGACTATTCCATTATTATGAAACGGCGCTCGCAGTATTCTATTAATTTGAAACGACCACTCTGCAATCAAAAAAAGGTGAAAGGCAGGGAAAAAAAAAAAAAAAAAAAAAAAAAAAAAAAAAAAAAAGGAGTTAACTTATTCATATTTCTTGACGATAATGCTGAAGTAAGGGACAATAAATTGATTTATACCGCAAATTATAAAACTCCAAAGTTTTGGTGAGATTTGAACCTGAAACTTGGTTTGGCTTGTTTGGTATTAACGTCCTTTTCAACTGCCATGGTCATTTCAGGACGGCGTTATAGGAGCCGCAAATTTTGCCTCGCAAGGGTTCTTTAACGTGCAGCCGACAAACGACTACACGGGACCAACGGCTTTGCTTCCCTGATCTCAGGATTTTCCCCCTGAAAAAATCCTCAACGTCCTCGTCCGGGGTCGAACCCGCACCCTCGGGCATCAGCGGCGATCACACAACCACTGAGCCACTGAGGCCGATGAAGCTTGAAACTTGGAAAATCAACATCGTTTGGAATCTTTCATTAAATTGAAATGACGACGTAAGCTCATTTTAATTGACTTACTTAATGAACCATAAAATGTAACTATCAGTGTAAATTCAGGTAAATGAGGTAAGGGCAAACTAACAAAACCTTACACCACTTCCACGCTGCCTATATTGGTTTGAAAATGTTTATTTCAAACGCAATATACATTTATCAAGGCGTTTATCAAGCTTTCCAAGTCAATTGATGTTTGTTTTCTAGTTGTTTCTTGGTGTTTATCGACTTCAAACGATTCCAATCAAATTCTTTGACAACACTGGTCAACAAAATTTAAATTTTTTGTCGCAACAATTATAGTTTCTGAACACATTATTATTTTGAATGCTGATTTCAAAAATGTAACTAGTTTTTTCCTATCACGTAAGGTTTTTGAGTGGCCCTTGTTTAATTTTTTTAGTTTTTATACATAATACAAAATGCTAGCTTTCCTAGAAGGTGGAAGTGTCAGTTGTCTTGCCATATTTTCTTTTTCTTTTGTACTCTACTGCAGGACCATCTCTTTTAAGAGTCCAACAACAATCTGCAAGCATGTTTGGATCCCACTTTTCCTGATATCGTTTTTTTATAGTTGAAATGTCCTGATGGAACCGCTCCCCATGTTCATCGCTGATTGCCCATGTCCTCAATTCCCTACCACCGAAGTGGAGAATTCTTGGCAACATGCCAGGCAGAGTGCAGAGACATCAAAATTACATTTGTAACCCAGGTGCAACGATATTATGTAGACTGTAGTATGTAATGATTAAAACGGACATATCAACAAAACGGAAGGTGATAGAAAAATTATGAGAACATTTTTGAAATCTGCGCAAAAAGTACATTTAGAATATCACTTTAGTTGTTTTGTGACAAAAACTTTGTTGACCAGTGCAATCAATATGCCTACCAATGACTTGTCCCGTGAAAAAACCATATATGACATTTCAGCAGCAAAGTCGACTTGGCGATATCAATACACTCTTTTTGAAGTGACATGCTTTGTGATTTGTGAATTGATATGGCATATGCAACATGAAGTGGAATTTGTTTTCGTGTGCATGCCACATTTGAATTTTTGTAGCTAACGAGAATGAGGGAAATGTTGGTCCGGTGTATTTTTCAAACTTTACCAACACGCACAAAAGGAAACAGTTTGGTATTGCGTTGTCGACACTCGGTGTACAGACGATGTCCATCACTTCACCAAAAGTTCTGATGCACAATCCTTTTAATGTCCATAAGTTTAGACAGAGCATTACCTTGCAACCTTTGCAAACTGCAGATAAGAAGGGAGACCGTGTACTTCGTCAGATGATGCCTCCCGAGCAGTGTTGTTATTTGTTCAGCAGCAATGAATGTAACAGGTACACCTAAGTTACGAAGGCATGATTCGTTGTGTTCCGAAATTTCCTTATTGCGAGACATCAATATACTGGCATTAGAAAAATGGGCTTTCTCGTTAAGATTGTAACTTACAAATCTAGATTTTAACAGAAAAAAAAAAGTCACCTTCACACACTTCACCAATTGTGAGACGATTGAGTAGTTCACGAAAAGGTGCTTGGTTTTCACCTATTTGACGCATAATTGTTGTTAAATGAAATACTTTTATCAGTTGCAGGTAGACCTATTTGCCTTGAACAGCAAAAGTAGATGATGGATTCGGTTGCTTATGCATAGGTGTATCACCAACAGAAAGCAACTGATTAAAGTCACCCAAAGGCAGCAATGCATATCCGCCAAGAATTTCATGTTGTTTTTCTGGGTTTCCTTGACGAAGTCGGTTGTCTATTTTGCCCAGCAAATTCAGTCCAAGCATTGAGAATTCGTTAACAACAATTAGCTTTACTGACTACATTGACAATTAAAATTTGCGTTCGGCTTCACCACATAGCACGGACATGACGGACCTCAACCAGAACGTTTATTACTCTTCAACGACATCACACACGTCCGTTTTTTTTTAATACAAACCACCTTCAGGCACCACACTAACTGTGTGCGATATTTAGCTACTATTGGTTTAGTGGTTTTGACGCGATGACGTTACAATGGTGACTGATAAGGGAGCTACGCTCCAATAACCTAGAAGTGAAATTCTGGGTAGGACACCAATTCTTCACTGAGTAAATTACGAATAAGGGGAGGTGGTCAGAAATTAAAAAATCAATTGTTCCACTTTGAATGAAGTCCGTGATATTAGTAAAAATTTGATCAATTAGAGTAAAGGAATTATGGCTGACACAGTAATGTGTAGGGGAAGTGATAGTGGGTGAAAGATCAAAGCTACTTAAAAGACATAAAAGTTCAGTCGTATTTCTAAGTAAGGGTGGTAGAAATTCTGAATTAAAATCACCTAGAATTATACACTTTCTAGCCGTAGGACGCAAAGACTCAAGAAGGGATTCAAAAAAGGTTAAAAAATTATTAAAACTAGCACTTGGAGGGCGATAGATATTAATAATAAGGAACATATCTATTAATAAAGTAAGGAATTCGCAATCGTCATTAATACACGTTCCTTCATCTAAAACATTCACTGTTAATTTATTATGAATATAACAGATACCTCCACCCTTACATGTCTTTCTAGAAACTGAAAAATTATTATAACCCGAAATATGAGGAATATCAGAATTTGAAACGGTCCATGTTTCAATTAATGTTAAAACAGCAGGGTAGTTAGAGAGTGAAAGTAATAGTTCATCTAAGTTAGCATGTAGACTCTGAATATTTAGAGCAAAAATAGAAAAAAAAAATTTTTGTTTGATATGGTGTCAATGAAAGCATTGAGGGAGATTGAGCCAGGGATGTGAGTGTTCATAGCTGAGATACTAGATGTAGGTAGATATAACTATATAATTTAAATAATGGAAATAGATTGCAATATAGATTTTCTCCAAATTAAACCTATTTCCATACTTATTGATTTGAATGTACCGGGTGTTTAAAAAATAACCGGTATATTTGAAAAATCAATAAAAACTAAACGGGCAGCGATAGAAATATACCGTTTGTAATTTCGAAAGTTTGTCTGCCTGAAAATTTACTGTTGTCCCAAGCATAATGCAACACACGGTGTATTTCTATCGCTGCTCATTTAGTTTTTATTGATTGTTCAAATATACCGGTCATTTTTGAAACACTCGGTAATTAGAATAAGTTAAATATACATTGTCGTTAATCATAAAGTTAGAGGTAATTAATTTATATTAACTCAATATCATATTCAGAGCCAAGCTTAATGACTGGGCTCTTCTCAGATTTTCTAACAAATACTTTCCCATTTTTAATCCAGACAAATTTTAACTCACCAGATTTTTGCTTGGCTTTCGCCTTGACAAAAAGAACTAAAAAAAGGGCACAAATGCTCATTTAAATACACAGAATACTCTTCACCACAAATATGAAGTTCTCTTGTATTCAATCTCTTAAACCTCTTCTTTTTTCTTTCCAAAAAAACATTAACCATCTTCTTTCTTACAAATTTCACTACAATAGGTCATCCAGTCTTCCTATCTTCTCTCTTTTTTCCTATTCTATGAAATAGTGTCCACATCATTTTTAGAACATTCTATGTCCATAAATAGGCTAATTTTTGAAAGAATTTCTTTCAAATCTTCTGTTGGGGTTTCAGGTATTCCATTAATAATCATTTTTGAACCGTAGGAATATTGTTCAAATTTAGCCAAGTAAGTTTTCATAGTAATAATTTCTACCCTAAACTTTTCATTTTCCAGATGAAGTTGATCATTTTTCAATTTACAAATGCCTACTTCCTTTTGAAAATCTGTAACAGATTTTTCAAACATATCAAATTTTCCAGACAAAAATTCCAGATCCTGAATTTCTTTTCTCATTTTTTTTTAGATCTTTAATCTCATTTAAAACTTCACAAACTGTCTTCTGCAATTTTTTTATTTCTTCCATATCATCAATAAGCAAATCTGACTTAGACTTAATTATATCTGTCTCCTTAATTCTATTAATTAAGTTCTCATTGAGACAATTATTACCTTTTCCCACTAATCTTTCTCGAGAATCACATTTTTCACATTTCCAGTCTCTATTTTCATCTTGATAATATTGATACTTAGATATAGATAAATTTGCACATCTCACCTCTAAATGATAAAGTTTTCCACAAGATCCACTACATTTAACACTCGCTTCTGCACTTTTTATATAAATTTTGCAGGAGCCGCATTTTCTTGCTGCTGACATTGTTAGCCATTTTTAGGTGAATAAAAAGAGAGTAGGAGGTACAACAGGTGCATGGGACAGAGGGTAGCTAGATGATAGCAAAGAAAAAACTAAATGATAAGAGAAATATTAAAATCCTTAGATAATGTACTATTTTTGTCTTGGAAGTGGCAACAATGTTACTGTATTGTTGATGGCATTATTTAGAGTTATTATTGTTGTCTGAGGTAGAAATATGGAATGGTGAAAATTTTGAAATGATGCTTATCCAGAAGATTGGTAAAGAAAAACAGATTAGTGGAGCATCCAGCAAAACGATCTGCGAATGGAAGGGACTTCTGCATTTAACAATAACGTAGAACCAAAAATCAAAGCAAATTATTATAAATTTCCACTTGAAATCGATGGTAAAGCAGAGAACCAAGTGAACAGATGGCTAACAATTCAGCAATTAAAAAAGATTGAAAAACATTGTTGTTTTTATTTCTTAATAATTTTACATGTAAAAATAGGAACACAAGCTACCTTATTTTTTTTTTTTTCTAGAACTGCATATCTTACACAATACAGTAAAAAAATTGTATTGATATCTTCAGTTTTGATTGAGTTACAATTTCTTTAATAACAAGCGACACGGATGTCGCAGAGCCACGGAAATATCCAAAACGCCTAATTTACTTAAACGTTGGCACCCCATATCTCCAAATGTATTCGACTTAGGTCAAAATAATTTGGCATGGTTTCATAACTTGGTAATAACAACAAGTAAAAAAAAAAAAAAAAAAAAAAAATAAAAAAAAAAATCAAAATCTGAAGTGGTGGGTGACATTTCTTTTTTTCCTTGGATGATCTGATATGAAATGACCCAAGTATGTACAGCATCTGGTATTCCTTTTCTCATTAGTTTCGGGGAGGCCATGGCCTGGTGGACTTTCACTGAACACGACTTCTGTGAAGTTAGGCTACATCAGGCATGGCTAGTCACTGGATGGGCGGCCATCCGTGATAGCCAATCTTCACCCCCCCCCCCCACCCTGGCTGCTGCGACCATCATGCAGCAGTCGTGAATCCAAGCCCATCCAGGGACCCAACTCGTTGGCCTCTGGCCATACAGGCCCTGGATGGAAGTATTGGATCCCAACTTATAAATAAAAAAATAAGAAAAAAAAATTAATTAACTTATCCCTAATCTATTTTAGTTAATTCAATTCCACAGTTTTTACTTATTACTTTGTAATATTATTTAACAGGGTTAAATTTCAGCTTTTATATCAATTTGGGCTGTAATTTTTAAAAATTTTATTTTTATTTTTAAAATGTAATTTCATACACATTTTATTTATTTGATATATAATTTAATAAAATAAAATTACAGTAAAGCAAATTTTAGGCCATCCATATTATATATAATATAGCAAACACCAGGTACAGTAGAGCTCAGTTATTACGAATCCGGTTATTATGAATTATCTCTTTATATGTTCTTTTTCTCCAGTCCTGACCCCGTGACTTCAATTTCTATACAAAATTACCGGGCTTTGCAAAAGTTCTGTTACACTCTTTACATCCCCCCAAAAATGGACTGCTCATGATTTGGATAATTCCATTTCCACAAAAGGATCAAATAATATATTGGAAATTACGTGTTAACCTCTGAGTGATCTTAATGTCCACGACAAAAGCGATGGAAACGAAACGAGTAGAGATCGCTGCTCTCCTGCGCACGGGCCATACGAAGTCCGAGATTACCAAGCTCCTCAAAGTCAGCCGGATGACCATCCACAGAGTTGCGGACAGGCTCAAGAATGGGAGAGACCTTAAAGATCAACCTCGTTCAGGTAGACCTCAAGTCGTCAACCGTTTGGCTGTGAGAAAAGCCTTCGAACAAGACCTGACGCTCAAAATGACTGCGCTCGCAAAGAAAAAGAAAATTTCGGTGTCCACAGTATCCAGAACGGTCAAAGTAGAAGGTGGAAAGAGCGTGAGGCCTCTGCTGACGGATCGGATACGGGAACAACGTCAGGAGCGCTGTCGCCGTCTTCTCAACGAGTTGAAGAGTCATGGCGAGCGAATTGTCATTTTCTCTGACAAAAAGACCTTCACAGTCGATCCTGTCGTCAACAAGCAAAACGACTGCGTGGTAAGCTTCGGCCAGGACATCTCCAAGGTCCGCTACGTGTCTACAACCAAGCACCCAGCCTCTGTGATGATGCTCGGAATCGTGGCGTCGAATGGCGAGAAAATGCCACCCGTGTGGTTCCCAAGTGGATACAGACTAACGGCGGCTGATTACAAGGACATCCTGGCCACAAAAGTCCTTCCCTGGGTGAAGAAATGCAGACTACATCTTTCAACAGGACGGTGCCCCTGCCCACACGGCCAACACTGTGCAAAACTGGTTAGGGTCCAACATGACCTTCTGGTCGAAGGGCCTTTGGCCTCCGCAGTCGCCAGACCTCAATCCACTTGACTACAGCGTGTGGGCGCAGGTCGAGGGGAAGGCCTGCAAGGTCCGTCACAGCAACGTCGACGAGCTGAAAACATCAGTTAACCGTGTGTGGACCAGAATGAGGAAGGACTACATTCGCAAAGTTTGCAAGGCTTTTCGGCCTCGTCTGGAGCGGGTTCTTGATGCAGATGGTGGCTACATTGATTAAATGACTAATTACAATGTTATTCTACATGATGGCACAATAAAAACATGTCTAACTGCATCGTGAACATCGTCGTGTCCATTTCTTTGAGGGTCGTCACGAGTGTAACAGAACTTTTGCAAAGCCCGGTAGTTGTTTAATAAGAATTTTTAAACTGATTCTGGATAATACGAATAAAATGATCATACCAAAATCAAGATATTTATTGTAAAAAAATCTTTTTTTGCTGCAAATGATTCTGATTGGCTTAGTCTAAATGAAGGAAATATGGATTTGTCATCTGGAATTCTCTGATTGGTTTTCATTGTTTATATACACCATGCATTTCCATGCATTGATCAAAATGAGCACTACTCAGAGCCCTATTCACTGCATTTTAATTTCCGTTTCACGTTACGTTTTATTGTTTCATTATATTATATACAACACTAAAGAAGAAACGCAATGATCTCAAAATTCAATAAAAAACTATCTGTCTGAAATAAATGAACGACGATAATTTTTAACAATCTAACGTGAGGCTTGATTCATAATACTGCACCATTGGGGTTTCCTTTCATTATCGGATAATACAAACCAAATTTTTGGTCCCCTGAGATTTGTCTTAATGAGGTTCTATTGTATAAAGTAACTCCTACAAGGTGATGAATATTTGGACCCCGTTTTATCTGCACAGACCACTAACCACAGACATGCTATCAAGAAATCACATTTTAAATGTAGTCAGAGGCACCTTGGAACCCAACTTCAGCATTGTAAAGGGTTTGTACTGTATGTAAAATGATTTAATATGAGCACCACTGATTCTGGCATGAAGTATTTCGAGTGGAACCAAATTTTTTTCTGTTTTCACATTATCATTCTATTAAATTACCAAATATCACAAAGACTGAAAATCAAAATATTTACCTTGATAATCTTCTTCTTCCTGTCTTTCACTGATATCTAACACTAATTTTTTAACACGTTCTTTTTCAGCACGTTCAGCCTTTTAAATAGAAAAGAAAAAAAAATTGAAAACTATTATAGATCATATGAAAAGAATCAAAAGACAATTTTACACCTTACTATACAGGGAGTCCTCAACTTAAGAAGCTTTGACTTAAACAACCCATATTTAAGACAGTTACAAATTCCCACTCATTCTTCAAGTTAAGACACTTGTTTCACACTTAAGACCAAAATACAATAGAAAAAGCAGATTTTCTTAAAAAAATTCTTAAGAAAAAAATGATGGTTTGACTTGAGAGACACTTTACAGGAACCAATTGTATCATAAGTACGAGGACTCCCTGTATATACAAAATGGTACATCTTTGCATGTGGAGCAAACTCCTTTGTAACTGATTCGATTTGCTTTTTGCAGATATATTCATAGTGAACTAAAATTGTGCATCCAGCATTTTGTGCCAAAGCAGTCGACTCCAAAGACTGAAAAGTCAATATCAAATATCAATTAACCTGCATCTGAATGAGTGTTATACAGCACGGAGAAATTTGGATGGCACTGTTTGTTCAAAAGTAAAGAATGAGAAACAAATGGCAACTCCCCATGCCAATGGAGTTGTGAACTTCATTTGAAATGTTTAACAAGTTTTTCAGTTTTCCTAAAGTGAGCATTTACTTTATTGTTACGGGGTTCGCACTTGCTTGCGATTTATGCATAAAATGGGCAGTTTGCAAAAAATGTATTCGTGATTTTTTTTGACCAGGGAGTAAAAATTGACACATTAGATTCTGAATATCATCTGCTGCATCATTCTTGCCTCATACACCCTCACATTTTGTATTCAGAACCTAATTAAAAACTCGCAATAAAAATCTAATTATCATCTAACCATTGATAATTTGATGACCATTAGCATGAATGGATCATCAGTAGATAGATTTTCATTTGGTAAAGCAATTGAAGTTTTTGAAAAAAATGAAGGCAAGAAAGAGAACTTTGTTAATACTGTTATTTTAAATACAGTAATATCGATAAAAATGTTTATTTTTATGTTTTCATATTTGCCCTCTTCTCATCAAAATTCTAATTAAACAGACCTAATTCTAATTAGCCTGCCTTTTGCATTGCAGATACACATAAAAAAAACACAGAAGTGAAACTATACAATTTGACTCAGTTTTTAGGCTGATGAGTGAAACCGACTCAGATTTCTGGTCCTAGAGCAAACCCTGTTACCATAAAAGCTCGATTTGAAGCCGGGGCCATAAATTAAAGCTGGGTATCTATCTAAAAATTTCAGCTAAAAGCCGGTTTCCAATAAAGGCCTGATCCATAGGCAAAATAGAACTTTATAATAATGAAGGCAGTCATCTCCAACGATTCTGAAACAGAAGAGAACAATATCTGCTGGCAAATTTCTATAGCTTTAAGATGTAAAACTTTGAAATTTTGTTTTTAATAGTTTTCTGTTTCAACAAGTTGCATGTCGAAATTTAGTGGAATTTTCTTGGAATTGCTCTTAACGCCGAGTCTTGAATAGAAGCCTGTCTCAATTAATGGCCAGGGGATCAAGACTGTTTTTACAAATAGAAGCCTGAGCCTCAAATCGAGCTTTTATGGTATTAAATAAGTAACATACCATTTCCATTTGTTTTCAATATCATTTTTAAATCAGTACTGAAATGAGGTGTATATTCATTTTATGTATTTACTTGTTATACAGGGCGATTCAAAAAGATCTTTATAACTTCAAAATCAAATAGAAATTTATTCAGATTACGTACAGAATCAGTTGAGGTTTTATTTTAGAACAAAAAATGAGAAATGGGAAATGAATAAAACTTTTATTATTTTAAATATAAAGGTTTTATTATTATTATTATTATTATTATTATTATTATTATTATTATTATTATTAACCAAATCCCCAAGATGGGCTCCTAAAAAATAATTTAAATGTAAACAGGAGAGAAACCTGCTAAAAAGAAACGTGGAAATCCCTCCATTGTCAAAAGCCCAAAACGGGTTTAATAAACAAGAAACACTGACACACAAACAAGAGATGACAAAAAACATTAAAACAAATCTCAACTTTCATTAAATTTATTAAAGGAAACAGCTAACTTAAATCTAAGTTAGATCAATAAAAATCTTGATAAAGAAATTAAACTTTTTAAAAAGGGTTATGTATAAAGTGAGTAAAGAGAAAAAGAGTACTTGACTGTCCTGTTAATATAATGTGTTTACCACCACAGGTGTCTGGTTTCAGTGTCCTTTCAGCATATTTTAAGTTACTTACAACATCATCAGACTTCAGCCTTAGGATATAATGTATCTAGTTCCTAGGTACAGATCTACCAAACTCTCTTAAGAATAGGATTGTGCTTAACTATGAGGGTCAGTCAAATGAAAACGAGATTATAATAATAGCAGCAAGAATATGCATGTGGAGGTGTGTTGTAGCATACGGGCATGCATACACATGTTAAGTAATCACGCAAAACGTGAGATAGAGTAATGGTATAATGTCATCCAAAATGCGAGGAAGGAGGAACAGTGCAGTGTTGAAAGGACCTCTTCTCATTGAGTTCACACCTAAGGGCAATACCGTTTATGCAGATCGATACTGTGAAACTCTGCAACATCTGCGAGTGGCCATCAAGAACAAATGGCCAGGAATGCTGACCGATGGAGTAACCCTGCTACACGACAACGGCAACATCAACACCAACAAGGACAACTGATGAGGATGCAATGGAATGTCCTAGAGCATCCTCCCTAAGTCTTGACATGGCACCTTGCGATTTTAACATTTTCGGAAAGTTGAAATGATATTTGAAAGGACGACGATTCACATCAGACACTGAGGTACTTCAGCAGCCAAGGAAATTTTATGATAAGGGAAACTAGTGGATAGATGGGATGCTTGCCTTAAAGCTCACGATGTTTATTTCTAAATTTGTTCAGGTATATACCAATGCCTTTAAAAATCTCCTTTTCATTTGACTGGCCCTAATACTTTAAGAATTCATATCTGAAACAATAATTACTGGAAATTTAGAGATTTTAAATTTAGTTAAAAAAATTTTAAGTGTAAAACTATGGATTGTGCTTGTCATTAAGAAAATAAATAAATAAAAAAAATAATACATGTACTGTATAATAATAAAATATTTTTACAGAGTTTGTAACACTTCCTGTGTTTTTGTTAAACTGTCTACTTGCTTAAATATCGTTTATTTTACATATCTTTTACAATCTTGTTCTTGTCAGTTATTAAAACTTTCCATTTGTAGTTTAGGCTTGGGCCCTTCTCTCTCTCTCTCTTTTTTTTTTTTTTTTTTTTTATTAAATTAACAATATCGGATAACATATCCAAAGTTTATATTTGAATTTAACTAGAAAATAAGTCTAGGAGGATTTTTTTTTCATGCTATACCTTTGGATATTATATTTGACTTATTTTTTTTCTCTATGTACATTTTGACTTTATTAGATGGTTAACACAAACAACAATAGCAATAATGATGCTCATAAAACAAGTTCTAACCTTTATTTATTCAAAATTGGCTCATCAAAAGCAAACAATTTATTTACAAAAATTATTCGTCTCTGAGAGAGGAATCTGTACCTAATGAATTTACTGAACTTTGGCTTGCTAGAATGAATGTTTCAGCCATTTCTTCAATTTAAAAAAAAAAAAAATCTCTAAAAACGTTTAACTGATTTTCATGAAAAATATGTCAATGTATAGTTTAAGGAACCCTCTTAGGGGGGGTTGTATTTTATTTTATTTTTTTAGAAAATCTTTGAAGGGAGAATGTACTTTAATAACTCCAAAACAGTTCATCACAGCCAAGTAAGTCATATATATATATATAAAAAAAAAAAAAAAAAAAAAAAAAAAAAAAAAAAAAAAAAAAAAAAGAGCCTTAATGGGAGGACTGCATACATGGCAAATTTATTGAGTTTGGATCGATAGATTGGACGCTACAGCTGTTTCTTCATTTTTAGAAAAAAAATATACAAGGCTCATTCAATAAATAACCAGAAAAGTACTATAAAAAATCTAAAATATGACTGCGATAGTTACATGTTTGTTACTTTGTGGAGGCATGCTTAAGCTATTCATAGCTGGGGCTGGTAAGCCCACCTCACTCATAGAATGCTGGGAAATAGTACCACAAGATGACGACACCCTTACAGGAGTGCTCTAAGCTGGAGTAGCAAAGTGTCGCAGATGTTTATTGAGTGAAGCTGTACTTCTGCGAGACCAGAAATTGCTAGTGCAGACTGTCTATGATCGAGAACCACTGTTTGAGTGGTTAAACCACTCTCCATATTCACTCAGTGCATCTTTCAGTGGGCCAAAGGTATGGAAATGTGAAGGTGCATCGTTTATCCTCTAAGTATGTATGATTGTTATTCGATTCTGCTATTTGTTGTTTCGGAGAGGAGTTAGCTGCACAAAATTGGTCATATACACACATGAGTACAGAC
>JAHWFO010017332.1:214355-234739 GCA_023313115.1 Rhysida immarginata
GGCAAAATTGTCAACGGCAGTTGCCAAAAAATTGCAGTTAGAGCAGTGTTAATTAAGCAGAAAACCTTATTTTTGCTGTATAAATTTTTGGTATAATAATTTACCTTAAATTTTTTTTTTCCCCCTTGCTGTATAGTAATTTACCTAATCTCGAAAAAATTTATAAGATGAGGTAAGCATCTATGAATATTTTTTTTATTTAAAATTATAAAGGTCACGTGGTATGATTGGCGGCCGTTCGCTCAGTTTGTTTGTACTTCATGGACAGCACGGTCGTTTCACAATGGCATCGCATCAAGTTCCTAATCTTACACTGTGATGATTCTTCATCATTTAAGTAAATACAATTTAAAATTTTGTACATACATAAATTTTCTTCACCAGTCTTGCCTTTTTCATGTTCATTCCTTGTTTCTTGATACTGTTCAATATGTATTTCAGCATCTCCTTTCTCCAAAAAATGTTTATTACAAGTCGGGCACTCGAATGCTTGATCCTGTCTACTTTCGTTTGGCATTTTGATTCCACTCATCGAGGCAACCGACCGGCGTTGGGCTCTGGTCACGATTACCGCAACCAGTCGACAACAATGAGTGGGACCGGTCGATTTAAGAAAACTCTCATCGTGACTGATCGTTAACTCTATTGACAGGCTGTTCGCATAGTTTCGCTATGGGCTTCGATCGGTCGTGACCAGTTGGACTTTTTATATACACTTTTATTGTCAATCGAGGATGAATCAACAGTGTAGAAATGATTTGCTGTGTTGGATCAATGATTCAGTGGTGGGTGATTCAAAATTACAGAAGATGACTACTACTGTGCAGCTCTGTAAAGCTGTTTCATGACAATATCCATCCCCACATCATAAGTCATTAAGAATTTCAAGTGAATAGTTCTGAATTGCCCACGATACAACCTCGGACCTAGCCCAAGTGATTTCCACACTTTCACAAGACTGAAGGATGGAAGACTAAAATACTGACAAATGCAGTGACTATATTTCTGAATGGTCTGGTAGTGAAAGTGTTATGACAAAGAATCCAAACTCATCACACGTTTTAAGTGCCTAAATGGTGACTGCATGGGGAAAAAAAGAGCCTAATCTATGTAGAAATCTTTATTGCTTACTTTTTTAATTTTGAAACAGACACTACCTTCAGTCTATTAATATTTTATATTTTAATTTTTTTAAAGACCTACTTGAAAATAGATGAGGAAGCAATCAAGTTTCTTTTTGCTTGAACCACTGTTGAAATATTGTCCACAAGTATCGAGAAGAATGCAAGTCAGGCGTAACCGGAACAAGTGGTCAGGAGGATCCAATTCACTGTAGCCTATAAACACACCAGTGTCAAAATCAAATAATTAATAAAGGATAAAAATAAGGGAGGAAAGGTCAATATTTCGTAGAATGACTTATTTAAATCAGAAAGTTTATATAAACATGTAGTGTTTTATTAATGGTTTTTGAGATACAGCTATTGGTTAAGTACTGAATAATTTAAAGGAAATAATTTATGTATCACGGTTGAACAGTTAGTTCGCCACCAAGATCATCCAACCTAACTCCCTTGGATTTCTGCTTGTGGGGTCTGTTAAAGTGACAGGTTTATAAAACTACCGTCAATACACAAGACGAACTTAGGGGTCATTCACAAAATACGCTCGCTTGACAGAGAGGGGGATTTTGAAACTGTGACAAAAGTGAATGGTAAAATAGGGGGGGAGAGAGGGGGTTAGCTATATACGAGGGTTGGGGCATAAGTCATGGCAACTATTTTTTTTTTGTGAGAATTCGACCGTGGGTGGAAAATGCGAAATATATAGATGAAAGGACAAGGAATGGAGGAAATGTACGGACATTTAGCAACACGGAAATATTTTGCTCTTCGTGTTTATTAAGGTTGTTGATATAAAATTACAACTTTTATGTTCCAGAATCATTACAGCACACATACCAGTTCTAAAGGGCCTCAAAGTAGTCCCCTGAACGCTCACAGTATGCTGCCAACCATGTGACAGGCGCCCATATCATCTGCTTCACCATTTCTCTCACCATGTGGAAATCTGGTCATCTCCTGTTGCACAATACTGGTATTTGCAATGTCCATTCGTGTCCGAAGCTGTCGACCACGTAATGGTTCCTTACTGTCCGTATAAGATCAAAATCACTTGGAGAAAAGTCCGGAGAGTATAGTGGGTGCTCCAATTCTTACCAAAGCCAGCGGAGACTGGCTATATTGAGCGTTGTTCAACTCGGGTTACATCCATCCTGTACGGCGGTTGACTAAGAACTGATATAACATTGTTCTCTATGCAACAAAAGGAAATCACAGGGCCATCTGGTGTTATAGAAATATACTATGAATGAACGGTTTCCTCGAGACATATGACATTTTGTGATACCATCCCTTAGCTATGAAAAAAAAAATAGTTGCCATGACTTATGCCCCAACCCTCGTATACAAACGTTCGCCTATACAGCAGTTCATCTGATCATGCTGTTGTCACCAGATGGCGAGATTGGTATAAAAAAGGAAGACTTAGTGCTTATGACAGTAGTAAATTTTATTGGTTTGTGAAGTTATGGTTAAACAACATGATTTGGCAGACACTGAACATGGGATGATTTTAAGAGTTCGTAGCTAATATCAGCGAAACTACCGCATTTGTAAAATGTTCAAGGGCAGCTGTTTTTAAAATGTTTTTAAAAGTCAGATTGCAACCGAAACCTAGAACTCAAAATGCAACTTGTAGTCGAGTAGTGAACAGCAGAATGGAGATTGTCCAGAATTGTCAAGGACAACAGAAGGGTAATAGAGCAGCAAATTACAGCATATCTTAATCAAGGATCTCCTAAAAGATCTCTGAACTAACTGTTTGTCGTACACTGCATTGTATGAAATATGGAAACCCAAACCCTGATTGCACACCTTTGCTGTCTGCAGGTAACAAGAGAAAACGTCTACATTCCACACAGGAACACATGGTTTGGACAATCGATAATTGGAAACAAATTACAAGGGGCAATCGTAAATTAACAGGAATTTACTTACTTACTTACTTTTCAAACCCGCTTATCCGTTAGGGTCGCGGGGGCAGCAGCCCTATGGAGGATCTCCAGCGATCGCGATCTTCCGCCATCAGGCGCATGTCCTCCCTGGTAATATCCAAGCGACTCGAACCCAGATTCTCCATGTAGTCTAGCCACCTGGTTCTAGGCCGACCCCTTGGTCTCTTACCCACCGGCTTGGAAAATAACAACTGCCTGGGAAGACTAGTTTGCGGCATCCGTATCATGTGGCCATACCATCGCAACTGAGATCTCTCAATGCAGAGAAGTAGCGGCTCAACACCTAAAGATTCCCTTATTGTGCTGCTGTACACTCTATCTAGTAGGGTAACACCTGCCACACCTCTCAGGAATCTCATTTCGACCGCTTGTACCCGTGATCGCACTCTTTCGGTCATTACCCAAGCCTCATGACCATAGGTGAGAATGGGGACAAAGATAGATTTGAAGACGGAGAGCTTGGCTTTGTTACCCAGCTCTCGTTTCGTTACCACGGATCGCCACAGTTCATGTCTGACACAGCTTGCTGCACCGATCCGAGCATCCAATTCTTTCTCCTGCCGTCCATCACTCGTGAATGCAATCCCGAGATACTTGAACTTCTCCACCTGTCTCAATGAGGCTCCCCTAACATGGAGAGCGCACCGAGCAGGCTGTCTTGAAAGAACCAGAACTTCGGTTTTAGCCACACTGATCTTCATCCCAGCTTCTTCACATTTGGCTGCAAACCGGTCTAGTGCATGCTGAAGGTTCGTGCGAGAAGACCCAAGCAGGACAAGGTCGTCCGCAAAGAGCAACCTCTCCACTAGGCAGTCGCCCACACAAACACGCTCATCGCCTCGGCTGCCCCTGTCTATCCAGTCCATAAAGATAATGAACAAGATGGGCGACAGTACGCACCCTTGGCGGAGTCCAACACCCACGGTGAACGGTCTTGACTTAATGCCATTTATCCGGACACACATCTCAGAGCTTTCGTACAGAGACATGATAGCAACCAGTAATTGCCCATCCACTCCATACTCTTGCAACACTTGCCAGAGCTTCTCCCGAGGAACTCTGTCATATGCTTTTTCGAGGTCCACAAAGCAAGCGTAGACCTCTTTTGCATACTCCCAGGATTTCTCAAAGATTTGCCTTAGAGCAAAGATGTGATCCGTCGTGCTTCGGCCAGGTCGGAAACCACACTGCTCCCCCAACAGTTTGGAGTCGACTATTTCCCGACTTCTCTTCTCCAGACACTTAGCGTACACTTTCCCAGGAATGCTGAGCAAAGAGATGCCTCGATAGTTGTTGCAATCTCTCTGATCTCCCTTTTTGAAGATAGGGATCACAATTCCTGTCTGCCATTGCTTAGGGGCCTGTCCAGATATCCAAGCAACCTGACACACTCGAGTCAGCCACAGGATACCATCCTGATTTAAGGCCTTTAACATCTCGGACCGGATTTCATCATCACCTGCAGCTTTGCCAGTCTTCAGGGACTTAATTGCCCATCTGACTTCTGTTTCAGTGATACTACCGTGACTATTCTCCGCTCCAAGGTGCACCTCGTATGCCTCAGTTGTTGTTGTCACCGGATTAAGAAGAGATGCAAAGTATTCCTTCCACCTATGCAATACGCTCTCCTCCGTTTTCAGAAGCCTCCCATCTGAACTCTTAATAGTTTGTGATGAAAGAGACTTCTTTCCACGGAGGCGGCGCACGGTCTGCCAGAACACCTTGTTTGTCGAACCATAGTCTGCCTCCAATTTCTCCTCGAACTTCTCCCAGGCCTTGGCTTTAGCTGTTGATACTGTCTTTGCTGCTGCTTTTCGCGCCTCAGTGTACCGCACTCGACTCGAAGTTGACTTATTTGCAAGCCATAGCAAATAAGCTTCCTTCTTTGCCTTGACAGCTTCTTGGACTTCACCGTTCCACCATGCAGTCCTTTTCTCACCGCCCTGCGCCACACTCAGCCGCTTACGACCACAGCACAAAGCAGCCGAAGTAATCACAGCAGTTTTAAACAACTGCCACTCCTCTTCAACAGTACCACGATCACTGGGTAGTTCTTTGAAACTTGAAGATATGCTATCTGCAAAGGTCTTCCTCACAGCTCTATCCTCCAGTGCCTCCCATTTGATGCGCCAAGTTTGTCTGAACCTAGTATTTCGCTTGGTTGGCATGGATTCAGAGAACCGCAAAGTGCAGACAACAAGGTGGTGATCAGTTGATAGTTCTGCCCCTCTTCTCACACGAGTATCCAACACTGATCGGAATAAGTCAGCTGAAACAATTACAAAATCAATCAGTGACTTCTGGTCCATTGCATCCCTATACCAGGTATACTTATGGACATCCCTGTGCTGGAAGAAGGTGTTTGTGATGGAAAGTCCATTGTTGCAACAGAGATCCAACAAGCACCTCCCATTCGCATTTAAATCGGGGTCACCATTCCTCCCAATCACGCCCCTCCACGTTTGGTCATCAGCCCCTACGTGTGCATTGAAGTCGCCCATCAGGATGACAGAATCTGCACTCCCTCTCCTGCTAAGAGCAGCATCAACTTCATCTAGAAAAAGTGGGTACTCTGTGACTGCATTCGGAGCATATGCAACGAATAGAGAGAGAGACCGTTTCCCGATCTGAAGCCTCAGGAGACACAGTCTTCCACCTAAGGGGGTCCAATCTGCAACATAACCTGCCAGCCGGGGACTTGTGAGTATCCCCACTCCCGCCTGGGCAGTCATGTTAGGGTTGACACCAGAGTAGAAAAGCTTCCACCCTCCTTCTAAGTCCACAGTTCCAGAACCCGGACGTTTCGTAGAGGTAATACCTATGATATCCAGTCGATACCGTTTGGCTTCCTCCACTAACTCCGATTCCTTTCCTGTCATGGAGAATACGTTCCAAGTGCCGATTGACAGCACCCGATCCCGTTGTCGCTTTACCAGTTTCTCCTCCTGGGTAAAGGCATGCGCTGCCCCCGACCGTTTCCCCAAGCGCATAGCGAGTGCACTGGTGAGGCTTCTCGGAGGCATTGCTCCGAGATAACAGCCGGGAGACTGTCGACTATTTTTCGAACGAGAGCCTCTGCCTAACTCCCGAACGCGGGTGACTTTAACCTGCGCCACACCCGATGCAGTATAAATTCTCTTATTTGTCAACATCATGAGATATGTTTGTTTGGATACTCTTCGTCTCACTTCTCAACCATGACCTTTCTGGTAAGGGTGACCCTAAGGTAGCCGTGCTACAACCAGCATAGCTCACAGAATCCCTGAAGCACCCAAACCCCTGACCCACGGTAAGGGGGCATCCACTATAAGGATGGTGTTGCAGGATTTCCCAAGAACACCCTTAATCCAAAGAAGAAAACATTATATAAAAACACAAATGTATCAAAAAATTTTAAAAGCTAAAATAATTACAAACAAATATACTGGATCTTCTGAAAACCAATATCCATCTGCATTACTTTTCTGTTGATACTGCAGGAATAAAGCCTAGGAATAAGAAATGTAATACATAATACAAAAGAATCGTGAATAACAATGGTCTTACTATATGGATTTATATTTTATTAAATCCTGTATCCGGCTCAGACCTCTTTCAATTTTTATTAGTTTGGCCCACTCTTACAAAAAAGGTTGCCTCACTGGTGAGAAAAAAAATTCAAGGCCGTGAAAAGTGCTGGTAGGGTACAATGGCTTGGGATAAGCATGGAGTTGTCTTGCAACGGCAATGATCTTCTGGGATAGGCATAGCGTTATCCTGGGTGATTTTCTCCCCAAAGCAAGACGATCAAAGCAGAAGTGTATGGTGCGACATGAAACAATTAGCCTAATGTATTTTTTTGACATAGGTATACAGAAACTGGTTACACGTTGGTACTGCTGCATAAACCAATGCAACGATTATGTTGAAAAATGAGGAGGCAATAAATATAGTTTCCAAAATACAATTTGGTTCACTCTGAATGTGTGAAAGTTATGAAATGCAAATAGCAGTTACGATCTGATTTTCCTTTGTATGTGATCCAATGAATCGCATTTTCAGGTATACCATGCAGATGGTTGAGTGAGAATTTGGCAGAAACAGCACAAAAACATAAATCCCAAATGCATTACTATAAGCTTTCAAGCTGGTGGAGGCAGCATTATTGTTTGGGATATGTTTTCCTGGCATGCTGTGGCCTTTTAATTCGTGTTGATCAACGTCTGAATCGCAAAACGTATTTAAATATCATTGCTGACCAACTTCATCCTATGGTTTTATGAATGATGGTTTATCAATCCAATAGTGATGGCTATTTTCAACAAGATAATGCATCCTGCCACAGTGCTCATATGTACAGGACTGGTTTCGGGGACATGGAAAGCTGACTTTACTTGAGATTTCAATTCCATGGAGCATTTGTGGGGATGAAGTTGAAAAAGTCATCAGAAAGCTGATCCACAATCATGAAATTTGTCACAACTGGAAAGTGCTCTTCATCAAAAATGGTCGCAGATTCCATAACAACCTATCAACATCTCAAAGAATTCATGCCAAGAAGAATGGATGCTGTATTAAGGGCAAAAGGTGGCCCAACAAAATACCAAAGAGGTGGCCATAACAAGTTGGCCATTAAAAAGATTTCCTCTGCTCCTTTTTATGTGAAAGATTTCCTCCTTTAAGGGGGAGGGGGTATTTGAGTAATGTTACAAAGTGTTACAAAGGAGAAGGAGGGGGTTAAAATTGTGTCATTTTAGCAAATATATTTTGTGAATGACCCCTTATTGCACATATAACAGATGCTGTGAACCAAATAAGAAAACGTGAAAATGCCTTCAGCCACACAACTAGCCACATTCTCACAAGAAATAAAAAATGCATTGAAACGTGGCAGAATGTTTGAAAATTTGTTATGATAAATTTATTAGACTGTTAATGCAGTAAAATAAAAACCATGTTAGAAACTTCATAATTTTAATTTCAAATAGCTGCATCTCTGAAATCATTAATAAAAGATTACATGTTTATATAAACTTTTTGACTTACAATAACTCATTCTACAGCCACGTGAAATATTGACCTTTCCTCCTGGGACACCGTGTATAGCAGAATAGAGCAATTTGATCACCGTAATATAGAGTTCACAAAAAAAATTGTATGCACACTTCAATACATGACATGATTTTATCTAAGAATTTACCATAATAGCAAATCAGAAAGAGTACCATATTTTATGCATTGAACGAAAGTAACCCCAATCAGTTAGCCATACTGCCACAGAGACACGAGAGCTTATCTTGATAAGAGTTTGCCAGGATAATGAATAGGAATAATAGTTTGCTGTAATCAGAAGTGTATGAAAATATGAACACCTTTGATTTTAGACGTTTTGTCGAATATCTAGAAAAATACTTGACAAATTATCCTGAAACTTCAGCGGTGTAAAGAACGCCTCATATATTTCAGCCAAGGTTTTGTTCCAAAGGCAAATAGGGAACCAGCAATAAATTGAACAAAAAAAAAATAATCTTTGGGATCACCCTGTCAAAATTAATGCTTGAAATGTGTTAAAGCTGCAGCTTATGCATACGAGGCTTCTTTTACTTATCTTTGTTAATTAGTATGAGAATAGCACGTATATTCATGTACATATAAAGGTTTCTTTATTAATAAAAATTAAAATAAAATCGAAATTTTTTTGTTCATAACATGCAGGATTTTCAACCCTATATAATGCCATTTTCAGGAATCTTGACAAACTACAACAACCTGCAATCAAAATATTACGATATTAAATATTTGATAAAACTGAGCATTTTTATTAAATAATGTCTAACTGTGCATGCACAAGCATTACCAAAATGTCTTTTGCATAATTTATTAAGCAAATGTATAGAGCTACTCTTATAACAAGCCCAAACAAATATTGTGAAAATTCAGAAAAATATCGCCGATAGAATACGTTGAATTTCAGTTGCTCTCAAAAATAACCAAAACGCTAAGGGGTTTTTCCAAAATTTTATTTTTGGTCCAGACACCAGTATCAACTTCTTATGCTGATAAGAAGTCAATATGCCTTCATACCAGTTAAACATTTAGTAAACCTGCTCATATTTCATCAAATATTTAATATTTTTGCATTCTGATTGCAGGGTGTTGTCTCTACTGTAGTTTGTCAAGATTCCTGAAAATGGCATTGCACTGGGTTGAAAACCCTACATGTTATAAACAAAAAACTTACAAAAACATTTTGATTTTTTAAAGAAACCTTTATATCTCCATGACTATACCTGCTATTCTAATACAAATGAAAATAGACAAGTAAAAGAAGCCTCATAATCATATGCTATAGTTACAATGCATTTCAAGCATTATTTTTTACAGGGTGATCCCAGACATTATTTTTTTTTGTTCAATTTGTTGGTGGTTCCCTACTTGCCTTTGGGACAAAACCTTGGCTGAAATATATGAGGCGTTCTTTACACCGCTGAAGTTTCAGGATAATTTGTCAAGTATTTTTCTAGATATTCGACAAAACGTCTTAAATCAAAGATGTTCATATTATTTTGTCAAACCCCTGTATGTTAACCAATTTGAATGCCTGCTGTAATTGTAAAATTCAAAAGTGACTTATAGTTATCACTGTAAGGCTGACTGACAATTCCTAAATAAGTTAGTCTTTGGTTGAGGTGTGTGTACATTTTTTTTTGTCAGACTCCTTATACCAGGTGATCCAAAAGTGTGTTACATTTTTTCATGAAACTAATAATTGTTTTGCCGTGACGAATTCTTTAGCAAAACATCATGCGATATTCACAGGTCACCTGACCTGACACCACGTTTGGATTTCTGGCTTTGGGGATATCTAAAGGAGCTGGTGTGTCGTGAAAAGTGCGGAACTCTGGAAATGTAAAAAAAAGTAGCACACTTTTGGATCACCTGGTATACTAATCATAAAAAATGATATAAAATTTTTATTGGCCTAAAGTTAAAAGAAAAGAAATTTCGCAGTCGGCAGCAACCTCAATAATCAAACATTTTAAGACACAGTGCAAAGCATATACACTGACAACATGCGTTAAACAGCATCTGCCTATGTGCAAACAATGCTGGGAATCTGTGTGCATGCACATTACTATGAACATGTGATATTTTCAAAGATATTTACAACTGACCTTTCTTAAAAAAATTGCAAAGACTTCTATCAAAGATGACTTGAAAAATAATGTCTGGCATCCCTAGATGATCCCCTTTGGATCAGAGTTTCTTACTTTTTGTTATAGATCTAGATTCTATAATAATAACTACAAATGTTTCATTTTTTGCAACACGCCAATTATGTTAAAATTTATGCTGTTATAACTAATTTTGCTGGTAGTGAAAATTTATAACTTCTTATCATCAATGCAGTAATGGTTTAACTTTGAATGTAAGCGAATGTCATATAGTTTCATTTTCCAAGATAAAATTCAGAGAAAATAAGTGAAATATGATATTGGCATTAAATACCAATTAAATGCTTTATTTAATTTGCTAAGGCACTCTTTAATATTGCTTGTCATATTGGAGTGGTTCAGCACCTAATTGAAATTTTTAGTGGTGCTCAATTATTTGTTTTTGTAAGCTCAGAACTTCACCAGTTTTCGAATTGTTCACAAAAATGGAGGCATCATTGACTGTTAAGGCATCTGTCACTCATTTTTCGTTTGGTGTTTTCGACGCATAAGTTACACCGATGTCAGCAATGCACTGAAGTTTTTATAAAATTATAGCAAATAATGGTAATATCTAAGCTTTTGTATCATCCAATTTTGTATACTAGAGATAAAATACACTTTAAGATTCAATCAAAACATATACAATTTAATTTTGAAACGCCTAGGAACATATAAATTCTGAAAATTCAAATAATGAAATAAAATCTCGCAAACTTTACGAGATGGAACTTTAGTCGTGATGCAGAAGTACCGGTAATTATAAATTCGATAATTTAAAATTTAGCTAAAGTTCCTAATAAACAGTTGAAATTCATTTACAAGGATCAATCGAAAAGTAATGCCTCCATGGCCGTTACTTTTTTATTCGATAACCAAATTTAAATTCTTTTTGTACCTAATACATTTGTCTTCTGTGCAATGCACTATTCACTTTGTGATATAGTCTTCATCTCTTTCCATGCACTGGCACCAACACGTGACTAGTCGGGTGAATCTGTCAGAGAAGAATTCAGGCTTTTTGCGCTTTTTCACCGACTTTGCACCATGCGACTTTCACGCTTCCCAAATATGAAAGAGGACCTTAAGGGGCCTGAGTTTTGTTCTGATGATGAGGTGAAATTCAATCCTGGTGTCGACAACAACCCTCGACATGATGAATTCTTCTCCAACAGATTCATCCGACTAGTCACGTTTTGGTGCTAGTGCGTGGAAAGGGATAAGGGCAATGTCAAAAAGTGAATAGTGCATTACATAGCGAAAAAATGTATTTATCAGGTACAAAAAGAATTTTGAAAATCTGTTACCAAATAAAAAAGTTACAGCCATGGAGACATTACTTTTCGATCGACCCTCGTAATTCCTTCCAACTTTAAGTATTTTATTGCTTAAAGCAGTACAATTATTAGTGCCTCAACAAAGCGTTCATCATGAGCATGTGCCCATGTCAACAATGCTTAAAGGACAAACAGAAAGTAACATTGTATTCATTCTTGACTCGTCACAACAAATCAATTATGATATGATATACATTTCTTGGTATTCTTAATGATCACTGTTAGAACAGGTGCAATTGACAAAAAGGAGTCCACAAAAATCCTGAATAGCTGATACAGATAAGCTAAGTCCTTGATAATCATATTATCATATTGCTGAAAACAGAAATGAATAACTGTTTGATACAATAGCACTAACCAGGCAAATATTTCTACTGATAGCACTTGCCACAAATGGAATTTAACGACAGGCAAACTGGTTGAGTACCATATTTGTCCGAATATAAGCTGACCTATTCTTTCCAAAAAAAATACTCAAAAACGTTTGAAAATGTAAGTCGGCTTAAATTCTGGTAAATACGGTATCATTGATTTCTGCTACATACCACAAAATCTGTTTATAATGGGCACAAGAACATCAACACTAAATCTAAAGTAACTGAAGAAAGGCAGACTGATCCAATGAATCATGATTCCAGTTGATGCTTGCCAATTGGAAACCAGAAGAATTGCATCAACAGCATGCATTACAACTGTATGGTTTCAACTGTTCAAGCCAAGAGAGGTGGTGTTATGCTCTGGGAAATGTTTTATTTGAAGGCTATTGGTTCCTTAATATCCATAGAGCAATCGTTAAATGCTCAACCTTATCTCAACATCACTGCTGATCAGGCACACTTTACAAGTGCGTTGTCTTCCACGATGGACAGACCTCCCTCCAGCAATTAGTCATCCTCTGACTTTTGGGGTCTGGATCTTAATTAACAAACTAACAGAAATTGACCATTTTGATCAGAATTTGAAATTTTAATTTCCTATGATACAGAATATACAACTTATTTTAGGAAATTTGATGGTGTTCTATTAAGAAAAAATTTTCAGAAATTTCAAATCATTCCAGTGTCTTTACCAAATACTATTTTATCAGAGCGCTCATGAGTCACCAGGCATAACTATTTCATAAATGTCTTTAAAAGAGTCACCAGGCATAAATGAGTTAAGCTGCCTTAACTTCACAGAAGATTTGTCATTGGTTTGTACTTTTCTAGAAATTATTTAATTTTATATTTTAATGGAGTAATGCTATAAATAGGCAATTTGATTTATATTTCAGGGAAAAAAACTGCTTCTAAATAATTTACCTTCAGTGCTTACACCAAACGTTATGAATGAATAAAGCGTCTTAAAGATGACTGCAGATTCAACCATTCTGTAATTATACAATTCTCCCAAATAACGAACAGCACTCACGCGACGCTGGTTGTACTTCGGATGATTAATCTGAAATTAACAAAACAGGCATTATATAGCAACATAGAAAGAAAAACAATGATAATTAAAAAAAAATAAAATAAAAAAAATGAAATTTTCAAGTTTTATAGCATAGTAATAGTAAATTTAGAGAATCAAATTTCATACAAGTGATGTACACCAAAAACTATGGACACCACTATCAGTAAACAATAACATGAAACCACAATTCCACAATGGCAATTCATCCACTTTCATGCGTAAGAGAAAAATAAAATTTAATTCTTCATTTCTAAAATCATTAAATGAAGTAACAAGGGATATTATCAATATTAATGAAATTCATAAAAGAATAAATAATTGACATCATCAAATATAGCAAAAAAAAAAAATAAGAAAGAAGTATGAGGTCTGTTTAAAAAGTAATGAAACTGTTGCAGTAAAATTCTTACTTACAAAACAACCTTATCTTTTTCTCAGTTCTTAGTTCTCAGTTTGAAGTTTTTCCAATTTCGAGGCATCCATTTCCATGACACGCTAAAGAAATGCTCTTCACACAAACATTTCGTATCAATAATGTAATAAGAGTAGAAGTTGAAAATTACATTGAAGATCAAGCAGATGCTTGTGTAAACTACCACTAGAGGGAGATGACTCCTGAGTTGCCAGATAGCACGTTGTGCACGCATTCTCATTACCTTTTAAACAGACCTCGTTTGTTGCAGATTTGTCTGTATAAGAAGAAAAAAGGCACCTCTAGTCACAAAAACATCTGAGGGCTATTTTCTTTTCAATTTTCGATGATGCTGCTGCACATCTCCCAAGTGGTAGGAGGCGGATCTGCACTACTGCACATCTCTTCCACCATAACGTCTGCCACTGCAATTTCAACAAATCATTTGGAGCTGAGCTGCAGGCCCCTTAACATGGCCAGCACGATTGCTTCTCCTGCTAAATGCGAATTGTGTAGCATCATTTGTTGTTTACAGGCAGAAGGGAATAACACAGCAGAAATTCATTGGCGAATGGGCCACGTGTGCAGTGAAAGTATGTTGTGCGAGAATGGTGCAGGAAATTTAAAGATGGCCGAACCGATGTTCATTATGAAGATGGAAAAGGATGCGAGTCTGTCGCTAGTTAAGACGTTGTTCAGCGAGTTGACCAAGTGGTTCAAGAGAGACAGATTTACCATTAGTGGATTGTCTGTGCATTTTCCGGAGATTTCAAGGTTAGCTCTGTACAAGTCTGTAGTGGCACTTATATGAAGAGGGTATTGGAAAACTCGTCCACCGGGGTGACAAATAGCTCAATCTTCAATCTTTACGGTGACTACCATATGTTGAAAACTAACTTGGCTCCTGGTAATAAGTTCATTTTGTTATTCACACTTGTCTTTATTTTATGCCCCGACAGAGGTTGAAAAAATAAATAGCCCTCGTATTTTGAGACTTGCCCATAAAAAAAAAAAAAAAAAAAAAAAAAAAAAAATTTGGGTAAATTATCTAAGGCGGGATTTGAACCCGTACCTGCAAAACAGAAGGCGTGCGCTTTACCAATAGACCACCTGAACACGATAAAAATCTATGCTACAATTAGAATATTTCTAAAGTGTAGTCAATTATAACAAACTTTATGAATTTTTTTCTCGGAAAATTTGAGAGGTGTGTCAAATGGCTTTGCATGTATGTTTAATTTGGTGACAGCTGCACGTGCAATTTTTTTTTTTATCAAAATCGGTGAGTCAGAGTACTCAGATTCTCCTTGTAAGACCCATGCTCTAATGAAATGTAGTGGATGTTCATAATTAGTTAAGGCTTGATACAATTCCTTTAGTTTAGCAAACATCATAATACTTGCTAAAGTGGGGATATTGTGGGTGTTCGCAAATTCAGAGATAGATATATACTTCGATAAACTTAACACAGCTCTAAGAACATTATTATATGCAACTTGGAGTCTTTTTATATGAATTTTTGATGTAGAGGACCAAAATATAGAGCCGTATTCAACTTTAATTACCAAACATGTCCTAATAGCTTTAATAATTTCATCTCAATTGAGTATTTTACGCAATCTGCTGAATAAACATTTAACACGAGTGAGATCAAGTATCAACAACTCAATGGCATCACAAAAGGTCAATTGATTGTCAATGGTTACCCATAAAATTGTACAAGTTTGGCCTTCAGTTTGTTTTATCGATTAATAGGATGTTTGTCTTGGATTGATTAAAGGTTAATCCACGAGCAGTATACCAAGCATTCAACGTTGCAATACCCTGTTGGATTAACTGGAGTGTGGACGCTTGTTGAATCTGGAGCAAGCCTTGTAAATTTTGAAGCAATTTTAAATTCCTTCAAAATCGGAATCGTCTGTGTCTCAGTTCTTTGTTAGGCCTAATTACCGTTTCTTCTTCCCAGTCTTCAATTCTAATGATTGAATCATCCACAGGAGGGGTAATTCCTGCTTTCACAAAAGCATTCAGAAATTGTATTTTACCGGTATTGTACTCTCTGTCATGCAAATGAATGATTGATAGATATCCATATGATAGACAATTCAAACGTTTTGTCCCCACATCTTTATAAAGATCGATTAGTAGAAAACATTGGTAAAACTATGGAATAGCATCCCCTAACTTCTTTGATTGATATCATCAAGACTGGTTGTATTCATGTATTGCATTTATTATTGTGTCAGCTCTATTAATGGCAAAGTAATTTGCCTTACTTTTAAACTTTATTATTACAGAGTTTACGCAGAATAACAGTCCTTAAGCCACTGTGCTAACAGACATCTCAGCTTGGCAGCCATCTTGAAATGTTGCTGAGAAAACCTGGTATCCCTGGTTTAATGAACTGAAAATTGAAGAGTGCAGACCCGGTCGAACGCTGTCTTCGGGAGCCGACGCACTGTATTCAGGGATCGGCGCACGATAGGGGATCAAAAAAACAGACTTTGTAGACTAAAATATTTACAAAAGAGACTTTTGTAGACTAAGATATTAAACAAAAAAAAAAAAAAAAAAAAAAAAAAAAAAAAGAGCTCTGTTAACATTATAATCTATTACAGATACTAACTATAAAGTTTTACAGGATTTTTACAATTTTAAAATACAATCCTCTCAGAAAATGGCAAAGAATGGCTCAAAATTAAATAGTTTTAATAAAGAAACTGCAAAATATAACATACATTGAGAATAATCAGATCTAATATAAACACTAAAAGAAAAAAGGATTAACTAAACAGTCTAAAATAACATTAACATTTATTACACTGTCTTTTTCTGTTTATTTGAGAAAAAGTTTGTAATCAAAGAAATTTTCCTTTTTCCAACAATATTTTGCAATTTTTCAACTTCCTTATATCCTTGTTTTTCAGCATTTTTTAACGAACGAACAGCTAACATTCCCTGAGCCAAGTGCATTTCTTGCAGGTATCCCTTCTGTAAAGCTTTTTTAATCCAGTAGTAGCTTCATCAAACATGATATCAGCTGTCTCTCTAGTGGTATCAAGTTCTTTCTTCCTCTGACTCAGTTCAGATTCCCATTTCTTCAATCATTTTCTTTGAATTTTCTACTTTCATCATTCTTTCTTCTTCCAATTTCTTTTGCTCTTCTTCTTGCTGTTTCAAATGTTTTTTTCCTGCAATCTATCTCTGTTCTTCTAAATAACAGTTTTTGTGATCAGTTTGCCCAAGAAAGATCAAGTTTTTGGTAATACCGTAGATACAAGGAATGGCTTGTCATTATACAGTTTCATAGCATCCTTAATTATCAGAATAGTACAGGGTGATTACAAAAAAACTTCACACTTTAAAAATTTATTACATCAAAGCTATTCAGAATATAGACACACCACATATGGATTCTTAAAAGAAAAACTCTTGAAGTTTATTGTGACACAGTTAAAGATGTTCAATATGCCCCCTTGTTGTGACACGGCATACATCAATGTGGTAGTCGAATTCGTCCCAAACCCGCATTAACACGTCTCCATCAATCCCACGTATCGCTACCGTAATGCATTCTTTCAGCTCGTGTGTAAAAGACAAGGTCTTCACCCTACCCCTTCTCCGTGACCTAGACGAGCTGGAGCTGAAAGAACGCATTACGGTAGCAACATGTGGGATTGATGGAGACATGTTAATAAGGGTTTGGGACGAATTCGACTACCGCATTGATGTATGCAGTGTCACGACAGGGGGGCATATTGAACATCTTTAACTGTGTCACAATAAACTTCAAGAGTTTTTCTTTAAGAATCCGTATGTGGTGTGTCTATATTCTGAATAGCTTTGATGTAATAAATTTTTAAAAGTGTGAAGTTCTTTTGTAATCACCCTGTATTAAGAATTCTTAGAGCCATTTGTGGACAAGTATCAAGAACCCACTTGGAAACAGAAAAATGTCTGTCAGCATTCCCATGTGACAGGCACAGAGCTGCTTTCACTACTCTAGATACATTAATATACACAGTCCAGTCACATTAATGTGACCACCTGTCAGTAGCCAGAGTAACCAACTTTCGCAGTGCAGACAGCTATGAGACGGGCAGGAAGAGAGTCAATAAGGTTCTGGAAGGTACTTACAGGGATGTGAAACCATACAGACTCCAGTTCTGCGGCACTGTATGGCACATCGCATTGTCCTGCTGGAAGATGCCATCATGCTGAGGAAACACAATGTTCATGTAGGGGTGGGCATGGTCCGAAATGACAGATGCGTACTTCCATTGATCCATGGTGCCATCCACAATGAGTGCACCCAGGGAATGCCATGAAAGCTTTCCCCAGACCAAACGCTGCCTCTTACGGCCTGGACCCTTGCAGCACATGTTGCAGGGTGTTTGTTTTCTGACGCTGAACACCGTACATGCCACCGCCCATCTGTCTGATGGAGCATAAACCATAATTCATTGGAAAAAGCCACTTTTTGTCACTCTGTTGCTGTCTACTTGTGGTACTGGCGTGCAAATGTCGGTCTTTGTTGCCGGTGACCAGCTTTCGGCATTGGTGCACGAACCAGCTGTCTGCTACGAAGCCCCATACAGCTGAACACACTTGTTGATGATCCACTTTTGGTAGCCCCCTGGTTTATCTGGGAGGTCAGTTGGTCCACAGTTGCATGTCTTTTCGCTTGCACGCATCTCCATTGCTGTCGTTCACCTCTGTCATCTATGGCCCGTTGTGCCCCTCACATGGAACGTCGCTGACTTTGGGTATTGCCATTCTGCCATGCACGGTAAACTTTCACCACGGCGGCACGCGAACAGTTCCCAAAACTAGCAGTTTCGGAATACTGCTGCCCTTAGCTCTGAAGCCAATGATCATGCCCCTTTAGGAGGTCAGATGAATCGCTACTTTTCACCATGACTCCAACAATTGCAATGTTTTCTGCTTCCCTCTGACACCCTTCCTATACCCCCCCCCACCTCTGATACTGGTACGTACCTTCTGGACTTAACCATTTTCTGCTGACGTTGAACGTAGGGGGTGGTCACATTACTGTGACTGGACTGTGTATTTACCAGAGATTCACTGCTGTTTTTTAGAGAAAAGAAATGGGCCCAGTATTTATCAATGTCTTGTGTAATTTCTTCAGGGTCATCTAATTGGAGACATTTCCATTCATCCTGAAGAACATCTTCAGTAACTTGTATAGGTAATGACCTGGCTACTGTCACAATGTACTGCAAACTTTGTTCAGTTTTTCTTTCTGATGGTTTTAAGAATTCAAAAGCTTCGAATAATGTAATAAAATCTTATGTGGATAGAAATAGTAATAAACTACAGGATACTCTTTTACCACAACAAGGAAACAAGAAACGAAAAAATAATAAATGAAAAATAAGGCAAAAAAATTCTATCCCACAGTACAGTTCACGTTTGAGGTTGAAGCAAATTGTCAACTTCCTTTCCTTGATATTATGATCAAAAGGAACAAGGATTCTTTGTCATTTAACGTGTTTAGAAAACCTTCTAATGGAATGAATTACATTCCGATTGATTCCAATCATCCTTGGAATCAGAAGCTCTCTAGTTTCATTTTTATGATTGATGGAGCTATTAACCTTCCCATGAGTGCAACTAATTTCACTAAAGAAGTTGGTTTAATTAAAAAGATAGCTGTGAAAAATGGATACAGCTCCAGAACCATTTCGGATCTAGTTAGGAAAAGAAAGTATAAAAAGTTTATTAATGATATTTCCACCCTGAACAGTACAAACGACAAGGAAAGAACTGTTTCAGTACCATATAACCATGACCTGATAAAAGGCCTTAACTCTATTTTCAAACCGTTCCATATCTCTTTAGCTTTTAGCAACACCAACCAGTTGAGACATCTTCTTATCAATCCTAAGGACCACATTCCACATCTACAGAAATCTGGGATCTACGAGGCCAGGTGCTCGCAATGCCCTATGGTGTACAAGGGTCAGACTTCTAGGAACTTAGCCACCAGATTCAAGGAGCATATGAGGCATAGACGTTTTGGCAGAAGCAACCAGTCCGCAATAGCCAAGCACTCTCTGGACACGGGACATGATTTTTCATTAGAGAATTTAAAACTAGTACAATCAGTCAATAAAAAGCACCTACTAGATGCTTTTGAAAGCCTTGCCATTAACAAAACCGACAAAAACCGGTTATTAAATCTCGATAAGGGCCCCATTGGTGACTCTGCATTGATTCAGTGAGTGACTCAGCTTCCCAATCGATGAATTGCCACTTTCTACAATTCTCTTGATTGGTTTTCTCCGTTCTTGTTCACTATATAAGACTCGATATACCTTCCCAAGTCAGTTCACTCCGTGTTCTCCCTTGGGCTGCTGAACGATGAAAGCAAGGCTTTCGTAAAGCGCTTACAGGTTGTATTTTTCCTTATTCGTTTGTTTTTTGTCTTATTTTTTTGCCTTATTTTTCATTTATTATTTCCTTGTTGTGGTAAAAGAGTATCCTCTAGTTTATTACTTAATTTTTTTAACTCTCATTGAACAAGTTAGGGTTCTTAATCAAATGAGCAGTTCTAGCAATGTACAGAGACTGGACATTTTTAAGAAAAATCATTCTGTCAACCTCTTTAATTAAATTAAGTTCTTCTTTAATCTCTCCTGGTATTATAACAGCTGTTAAATCCAATAAATTTTCTTTATCAAACTGTTGCCCTGTAGTATATTGTATCGGAATATATCGATCTAGACCGGCTTTGCCTTTCTTCCCCGGGCCTTTTTCAAGGGTACATTTGAGATTACATGCCTCGATATTTTTAATTTTCGTTAACATAATACCGTATTGGCTCGAATCTAAGCCAATCTTTTTTTTTTCTCCCCCTAAACTGAAGTCCCCCTCGATTTAGATTCGAGACC
>JAHWFO010017332.1:236254-250824 GCA_023313115.1 Rhysida immarginata
CCTCTTGCCTGACAATCAACACCACCAAATGTCCAGAAAAAAAAAAGGGGAGGAGGGCCCTTAAACCAAGCCAGATGACCTGAAGATGTCCTGAGGCCAGGACGGAAGATCTCGTCATTCTTCTCATATTCTGAATTTTGTTTCAGGAGGGAAGGGGGTTCCTCCAAGCAAGGTGGTCAATTTCGCAGGGAACCAATGCATTTTTCATTAGCAATGAAGTTCCATAAAATGTTCTTAGGAGCCTACAGTTCTCGCTTATTTTTTATGACAAAAATGGTTGTAGATGCTTAAAAAAAAAAAAAGACTTTGTATAGACTAAATTCCTGAAAAAGATACTTTTAGAGACAAGATCAAAAATTAGAGACTAAAAGCTAAATATACTGTATTTACTGTATAATAAAAACCAAAGGTAATATAGAAGTTCGTCAGCCTCAAGTTCTTTTGACGCCCCCCCAACATCATCTTCTCCAGGTTTTACTGGCCTATTATACGCATCGTCCATAATATGCAGTAATGATTTTTTTAACTTTTTTTTTTTTTTACGCATAATACGCGTATTATACCTCAAAAACTACGATAAGTAACTCTGGTAGGAGGCAGTACGCATAGTATCTGTACATTTTCCCCACCCGTTGGTATACTATTATCTTTTATACGTGGCTTAACTACTGCATGGCCAGACTTTAAAATGCCAGTGATACTTATGCTAATATGGACTAATTTTACATAAATTTATATTTTTTATTACTGAGGATGCAAATACCTCCATGCCAAGGCGAATGTCCTCCAAGATGCCATCTACCACTTGCGGTCCTACATTTTCCTATTTTTAAAAGAAAAAAAAAATTACATTCATAGATTAAAGAGAGAATATAAAACAGTTTAAACCCAAAGAAATTAAGTTATTCCACTTAATTTTAACTTCAAAATAATTTAGCTGGTTATTCCACAAAAAAAAAATCTTTAAATTCAATTGATTAAAAAATAAATGAAGTGGATATAATGGATATAAAACTGTAGGGCACAACAATTATAAAATTTCAAGCCGATCTTTCAAATACATTTGATTGCCTTAAAAACAACAACATCAAAAAAAAACATATACCCTCAGTCTCATATATGCATTAAAAATTGTACAAGTACATCAAACCATTCCATTATAACAAAGGCTGATAAAATGGCATCATTCAGCTACAAGAAATCAAGTTATTATACATTAATTACTTGACACACGAAGAAGAGATCAGGAACTTGATCAAGCAAGCCAAAGCAAAGATGAACGACATCTCAAAGAAATACCTCCAAATATCGCCATCATGTTGATATAGGAGACCATCCACTTATACGGATCAAATCTTACAATCAATCATCAGCAAAATGACAAGCGGTAAGAGATGTTGTTAAGAGGATGGAACTGCAAGGGGTGATAAGTAGAGACCTCATGGTCTCTATCATACTTCTTAATAGAAAAGAAAGGAGGCAGAAAGTATAGGCGCATTCATTTATTCGTACGATTTGCACGATGACGTCGATAGTGCGCTTCATGCAATTACCGTTTAGTGCGTTCAGTGCGGTTTCTAGATCTTTCACCAAACCGTCCGTGCGTTTTGAGCCAAACCAACAACATGGCGATGCCTCAACGACTCCTTTTTAATCACCCCAAGAGTCTAAATTTCAAAATTTTAAAGTCTTTTTCATTTTCGAAAGTTTTTTTTTAATCTGTATAAACTCTCTTCATCCACTTGAATGCAAAATTTCGACCATCATCGACAGTGACCGAAATCTAGAGCTTCGCTGGATTGGAGGCTGCCATTTGCAATTGTAAAACTCACGAAACGACGCTGCCTCTACCTTCGTGCGCTTAGTTCGCGCACGGACTACTCGAAACGCACGAAAACGAAGTGCACGGAAATCTCCGAACATCTCTCACGGGCTGCACGAGAGCTACTTCGAACGGCTAGTGCACGCACTCAGTGCAAAAGAATCACATTGAACAAATAAACGAATGCGCCTTATAAGTCTCATGCTTGACGTCTGTTGCCTCAACCAAATCACCAAATCTACTGGTCCACTGCACCCAATCCAAATAAGGGATAACTCCAAATTATAGCCACTGTGAAATTTCAATATCTGCATGTAACATTAATGAAGACAGCTTAAGATAGCCATTACTTTCTTACATTCAGTAATTTACCATCAAATGGCGTTTATAATGGCGTTAAGAATTGTATTAATGATGAACCAGTCAGCTATTTCATAAGACAATTACACTTCCTGGCTTTAATGAATACGAGGAAATCTTAAACACCTTGTTTGTCATCCTGAAACTTTGCATCAAAATCACAAGGAGAAAAAATAAAACTGTGTTGATTTGAATTTAGCATTTATAAAGGTTAAGGTTAAACTTATCTGAATGAATAATGCCAAATTGATTTCAATAGTAAGTTCATTACATGCGAAAAATCTTTATTTAACAAGTGTCTCTAATTTATACTTCAGATCAGAATGTTCACTTATTCCCATCTCTATACTGAAATCTATCGAGTTTACTTATGATCGAAAGCAATCTAGTTACATAGTAATCTAATTACATTATGTCAGAGGAGTTCCATAGTTGTGGCTTAGTCTTTTTTTAATCATTTTTATTTATTAGTAAAGATTTTTCTTTGATTCATTGTAATGGATAATGACTGATCAAAACAAGTTAATAAACATGTTCTTCAAGAGTAGTTTAAACTGATGACTATTTAGAATTCATGTTAAAATTTTGCTGTTGAGCTAATTGTCATTTCATTATTATAAAATTAACAACGTAAGCAAAAATTTGAGTGGAACTTTTTACAGGTGTCTTTTTTTTTTTTTTTTTCTATAACATCTTCAGAGAAAACAACATGCGTTTTTAAAAAATGGATTCTTAACTGATGCAGATTAAGCAAGCCAAAAGATTTACTTTTCTTTTTTTTCTACATTTAATAAAATTCCTATCGAAAGTAATGAAAGGGTTTTTACTGTGCCATCCATGGGCAGGCCTCTGTATACCTGATGCGCTACCAGACCGGCCAGTAGGTTAGCCACACATCGGATGTTGTAATACTTTACATTCCAAATAGCAGTTAGGCATTTTGTTGCATAAAATGCTGTTTCTGCATCATCCCAGTTGAGCTTTCGCATCTGACGCAGGATCTTCTCTGTATTATTCTTAGAGAGGTCCTTATAAAGCAAGCGACGAATGTACTCGTGCATTGGAGGCCGATCCTTTCTTATAGACTGCAAAATATAAAAATCAAACAAGAATTAATAACAAAAAATTAAGTCCAAATGAAGGATATTTTCAGATGCTAAGTACCCCCAACAATGCTCTAGATTATCAGAATGTCATTGACAGAGGCTAGATTGAGACATTTGATTTTGCTTAAACATGTAAAATTTGAATACTATTGCTGCTGGGTCATTATTTCTTATGAACGTAACTAACATGCATTTCTTTAAACGTATGCTCAAAAGTTAAGGGGTTTAAAAGAATTTGGGCTGTTTCGGTCTGTCAAATATCATCAAACTTTGCAGAGAAATACAGCAGACTTATTAATATAACATATACAGAAAACAAAAAGGTGATTCAGTACAAGGGAAATAGCGACATTGTTTGTTTTGTTGGCCATGTGCATGTTCCATTATTGTGCTATAAATGTGTCATTTGGATAACAGAGGAATTTCTATGGATAAATTACGGCCTCTCATGTTCATTTGAGAATGTGACAAGATGAAGAAGGTAGATCAGTGAATTGGACGTCTTGAGAAAATCCAGTCTCAAGTGGAAATATCACAAGCTTTGATAGTTTTAAGAGGAGTTATCTCCAGGCTGTGGAGGACATTTCAACAATAAAGAAATATCTAAGGTCCCAGAAGTGGTTGTCTATGTTGCACCATATCCCAGGATTTCTCCCTCTAAATACCAGATGCTATCGGCAATCCACTGCAGGGACTCTCGCTAGGGACTTACAAGGAGGCTCCAAATACTCTGACTCACCAATTTTAATAAAAAAAAATTCTACGAGTAGCTTTCACCCAATTAAATACCCATGCATAAAAAAATAATGCTAGAAAATTGGAAAATCTGTATTAGATTCAGTAAATGAATTACACATTCCTATACACGTTAAAATAAATTTAGAAAAGAAAAAAAAGTATCCAAGACGGGATTTGAACCCGTAATTGCAAAATAGGATTCCAAAGTCATACTGCTGGACCAACAGAACCTAATACAATCCTATCGTACAATTCAGGCATTTATAAAATGAGGTGCATCGATAACAAAAATTATGAATTTTTTTCTCGAAAAATTTTGAGAAGTGCATTAAATGGCTTTGCATTGGGTGTCAACTTTCAGCTCCAAATTGTTATCCTGTGAATATTTTTTGACGCTTGGTGCGAAGACGTCCAGAATCTACTCTTTGAAAATGGACTGGATCACCCAGGCTTTCTCGTTGGCTCTCCACATAACAGACAATTTTGATTTGGTGACACTGTTCTTCTTGAAAGAACTGGGATTCTCCGAATGGTAAACTAGAAAGGGCTTCACCTTCATATCTCCACTTGCATTTGCTCCATCAGGAGGATTAACCTGCCCTTCACTGGCTTATGTCCAGGCAATTTTTGCTCCTCCTTAGTGATGTAGTCCACCCTTTTCCAGAACAACCAAGATGAAGACTTGTTGCTGACTGTACCCTTTTTTGTTAGTGAATTCCTGGACTTCACAGCAAACTTCTCAGCTTCTTCTTTATCAGGACTCCTAGCCTCACCATGCATGATCTATTCTTGAACCTGTGAAACCACTCTCTAAACTCTCCATCTTGCTGTGAGCTTATTCTTAGAGTGGATCTCTTTAAAGACGACCCTAGCTTTGTCACACATGATTTCTCGAGAGATCATGTCCCCTTTCATCTGCCTCTCATTAATCCAAACCAACAACAGTCTCTCCATTTTGTCACAGAGTGATTTCTTGTGAACTTGGGAAAAGATCTTCGAGACTCCTTTTGCAACCTTAGCTTTACAGATTGATTCTTGTTAGAAAGAATAATTGCTATGGTTGTTTACACCATATTCGGTTGCAAGATCTACAACTCTAGATCCATTTTTTTTTTAGTTCCATATGATTTCTTGCTTAACTTCAATAGAGAGAGATTTTCTAGTGGCAGAAGTCTTTTTAGATGCCATCTTAAGTTATTAAATTTTATAATTTCACTCAACTGTGTAAGAAGATGAAAAACACCACATAAACTGATTGATGTACACGACTTTTGAACGTGTAAAGAGATGTGTGAGTGCATGTAACCAAAACAAAATGAACACGTGTGGCATGGTTCGTCGCACGAGTCAATTTTTGCCCCGAACCCGCATTCGTTATGCGGATTGATCATTGTTCGAAGCATTCATTATGAGAGGTGCCACTGTACAGACAATTTCGTGAGTTCGGGCTTTATGCTCGGAAGCCTATAAGATTCATCTTATTCACCCTAGCTCATCGATAGCATGACAGACATGGTGCAACGAATGTTCAACCTGGACAGAAGCACATTGGGACTGTCTTGTTCTCCGACGAATCCTGCTTCAGACTGAAAAGCAACATTTGACATGTTTATGTCTGGAGAGAGCAAGGGACTAGGTTGGTTCGGAGATGGTGGGGTGATGTCGTAGGCTGGCATCATGATCAGGGCATGCATGCATGCTACTGCATATGTTTGAAAATGGTACAATAACAGGCCAGGTCTTAACTGGACAGGTCTACTGCTTGTCATCCTGCAATATGTGTGACCTTTCTAGGGAGCAATCAGACCAGAGTTCCTCTACAAGGAACCCACATTGTGGAGGAGTATCTGGAACATGAGGACATCCAACACATGGACTGACCCCCTTGTTCCCCAGATATGAATCCCATTGAGCACACATCGGATGCTAAATCGGTAATGCTCTACAACTTTTTAATTGGAATTTTTTCTTTATCTACTGTATCACGGTTCAAAAGTTAATTTTCTAACTTCTCGGCGCTTACACTAAGAGCACTGAGAATACTTTTATGACGCATATGGTTCAGGTCTATCTATAGGAAAGGGGCACTTTCCTATAGATAGACCTGATTTTTATGACTCAGCAGACGTGTTTCATCTTTACTACCGCCGCCTAGGACTTTTCAAGAATTGCGTCGAGTGCTGGTTCAGGAGTGGGACCTATTGCTTCAAGAACTGGTGGACGATTCAGTTTATAGTATGCCACAACTTTATGCAGCACGTGTTAGAAACCATCATATGCTCTATTGAACATCTGTACTTTGCACATGCCATGGAATGGCAACCAAATGGGCACAATAAAGAACCTATGCAGAAGGGGTGTGTTCGATGATGGTTTGTTTGCATGCAGCGGTGCTGTCATCTTTTGTTTTCTGAACACATTGTGTTAATAAAGACTACAGCATCTCTGCAAAGTCTGAAGATGTTTTGCAGACCGGAGCAGCCAATCTTATAAATCCCTTAACTTTTGAGGAATGAATGTACGAGGGCTATTTTTTTTTCAACCTCCAATGAGGCATAAAATAAAGACAATTGTGAATAACAATGATTTTATTACCAGGACTCAAGTACAATCTAAGTTACTTTTCGACAGTCACTGTAAAGACTGTTTTAAACTAGTTTTAAACATCATTTTCTTGATGTTTTATTTATTCACTGAAAATGCCCAGCTAAACAATAATAAATTACAATAAACACAAATAAAAATAAATGCCTATTTCCTGTGGAGATAAAGATTATTAATTTAATAAAAACATAGACAAAAGAAACGGTTCTCTGTGATTGGTTTAATTTCGAATTGGTGTAGCATCGGTATCAGTTCTACAGGCAAACCTAATTGCAACTACAGGAAGGCAAGTACAGTCGACTCTCTCTAACTCGAAGTGGAAGGGACCACCAAAAAAATTCGACTTAGGGAAATTTCGAGTTAAGGAGAAGGATGAAAAATAACGTTATTACAGTGTACATGTATTGTAGTTGATCAAGAAAACTGACCTACCTTTAAGGAAAGAAATCGGTAAGCTTTGTTTGGCGGTGGCGCGTTGCTCGGCTTTCAATAACGTTCTCGATTTGTTCGCTGTTTTGTTCGTCAGCATCGTGTTTCATAATCACATTCCTGTTTTTTTAGATATTAGATAATGTGCTGGGTGGAATTCCAAATTCTTTGACCACATCACATTTCTTTCTTCCCTTCTCCACTTCCCAGATTACAGAAGCTTTATCATGAATTGAAAGGGTTTTAAGTTTTCGCTTACTGCTACTGTTATTTCCAGCCATGATGCCCTTCAAACCCTAAATGCTCTTCAAAAATGTAAAGAACTAAAGTTTGAAGAGTTGATACACGTGTGATGCACCTGAGACAAGCAAGTTCACTTTGCAGGTGAAGGGTTTAGCATATATGGTCAGAGCATGAACTTGTCTGAAGAGTTCGAGTTATGGAGAAGAGAGCCTCTAAGATTTCGAGTTGTACAGACAAAAATGCATTAACCCTATGGAGTTTTTGCCGGGGACGGGCCTTTATTTCGAGTTAGGGAGACCTTCGAATAAGGGACGTTCGAGTTATGAAGAGTCGACTGTATCAATAAGTACTGTGCCTCATAGGTTGCGTATGCAAGGGCTCCGTATAATGACCAATTACACTGGAGTGAAGACCAAGTCAAATGGACCAGAGTTCAGTGGAGCAATGTCCTTTTTACAGAGGCATCCAGATTCTCAATGGATCCAGACAATAGACATCTGCAGATCTGGAGAGAGCCTGGAACCAGATACCAGCCCATCAAAATCTATGAACACCATTCCTTCCAATGTGGAGGTACGACAGTTTGGGCTAGCTTTTCGTTAGGTGGCTGCACCAATATTATGATATCATGATGAAATTCTTGATCACTATGTCAGACCTTATGCCGATCCAATAGGCCCAGAGTTTATTTTAATGGGTGATATTGCTGCCTGCACAGAGCATGGCTGGTGGTTGCTACCAATGTAAACAACAAACGTTTTGGCATGGATCCTCATCTAACCTTAATCCTATCGAGCATCTATGGAATGCCACTGGTATAGAAGTAGTATACCTCGCCAACCTCCTCCCAGGACCCACCGAGAACTGTCAGTAGCTCTTCAAGTAGAGTGCAATTGCTCCCTTCAGCAACACTTGGATTATCTCATTGAAGGGATGAATTGACTATGTCAAGCATGCATACAGGCTAGAGAAAGGCATAGCTCATATTAGACATTAATCAGATATAAATTTTGTACTCTTTTGGTTCATTTCATGATGGATCATTATAATAAGCATCTTTAATGAACTCTCTTCTTTGTCATTAATAAATACTTTAGGCTTACTCATGTTCACATGATACTTATTGCATCACAGGATATCTGTGTATTTTCACGTAAAGATAATGAAAACTTTGCAAGTAAAATCCAATTTTCTGTTCCATGCTTATTTTGGAGAGGAGTGGAACAACACACACTAGCTTTTATCCACGACTTCGCTCATGTAATTATTCATATTATATAAATATGACTATAGAGATACATGGCATTGTTAATTAATTCTGTATACAGCTTGCCTTGTTTCCAGAAGTTCAAATAAAAAAAAAGTGTGTAATATCACTCACTCTGGAGCAAGCCATATAAAGTTGACTGTGGGAGAAACATAGCATTCTCAAAAAATTTAATTTTCTCAAAGCCTCTTTTTCTACACCATTATTCCAGAGACCTCAATTCATCCTGTTAAACCAGTCTCCAAGGGATAAAGAACGTTCTGAACACTTATTTTAGTGAATAAAAAAGTAGAAAAATGCAATTATGATACCTGAGGTGCTTCAGGTGGGTTGCAGTAGTAGTAGGCATTCTCGATCATTGTAACGTAGCGACTATCCAGGGTCAAAACTGTCTTCTTCCTCATCATTTGATCCTTAAATATTAAAATAAAACATAAATTTCAGAGGAAAAAAAACATTTTATTGAAAAAGAATTATTAATCGTTTGTGTGATTCTCCTAGTTAAAGATGCATTCACATGTAAACGAGAATTGAAAAATTTGTTTAAATACATGTGGTATTCATATGATACAGAGACGATTAAGTATAATGGGTAAAAAAGGTGCATCTCCTTGATTGATTTTTCACTGTTGCTACCTGCTAGTTAAATGCATATGCACATGAATGCACTCTATGGCAGCACGTGATCATTGTGCAAATAAGGAACCAGAGTAAAGCCAAGTAAAGACCATATAAAATGGCTATCTCTGACCGTGCTCTAAATGAAAATTTATCATGATGAAAATTTGAATTTAAATGAAAATTGATGAAAATCGATCGAAAATTTATCGCTAGACTTCACATCATTTATTTTTAAATATTTTTTCTGTTATTGTGTTTATTTAATATTTCTTTCAAATTATCAAATACAGGGTGTTTACAAATGATTGCAGTGGTGTGTTTAAAATTGTAGTGGGTTTGGCAGTATGAAAATGTGGTGGAGCACCATCCTGTTGAAAGATGAAGCCTGCACTGTTGGTTTGCAGCTGTGGCATGAGCCAAATTTCAAGCATGTCCAGACAGGTGTACCCTACCAAAGTTTCATTCACAAAGAAAAACAGGCCATAAATTGTAGTGTGGTGAGAAATTTAAAGAAAACTTCTCTTACATATCCAAACGCCATCCCTATAATGCAAATTGAACAGCTACAAGACGTCCAAGAAAATACTGTAAACACTATCCACCCATTTGTAAACACCCTATACGAAAAATTTAATGAAGAGAACATTGTAGCTTCATTTGTTTTTAATGTTTTGTAAAATAAAACAAACATTAAGTAAAAACTGTGGAATGGAACAACCAAAAAGGGAAATCTCTAATCCACAAGGAGAACTGAAAATGGATTAGAGGTTTCTCTTTTTTGGTTGATTTTTCAAAATGTTTTCTTTTAATACAAGGGTGGATCAAATATAAATGAGACTTTTAAATTTTATTCGCTATAAAGAAATAATCAAGTACATATCATTTTTCTACATAATCTCCTGCTTTGGAAACACATTTTCCCCAGAGTATTGGTAGGTTTTTGATGCCATCATAAAACGAAGAAGGTTGTGTCAGCAGCCAACTGTGCACAAAGCTCTCCACTTCCTTGTCATTATCGAATTGTTTGCCTCCTATGCTTATTTGAGTGGCCCAAAGAGTAGAAAATCATGGCTCTCAAATTCAAAAACTTTCTGCTCTGTAATGCTCGTCCATGGACAGCATCATGGCTCTCCTTTTCTACCTGTCCACGGCCTTTCTTGAACTCTTTATGCTAGGTAAACACACTGCCCTTGACAGTGTTCAATCCCCGAACTGTGTTGTAAATCTCTGTAAAATTTCCACTGGTTCGACACCTTCATGAGTGACAAATTTGATTATAATGCAATGTGCAGTTGAAGGATGAATTTTTTGCTCAGACTTCCTTAGTGGTACTGCTGAAGGAGTCTGATGCAGCCTACTGGCAGTTCTTTCAACTCCTGACATCCCCACCCCCCTTTCCTAGTCGCCGATTCTATTCAAAATTACGTGCGAGAAGAGAAAGTCTCGCTTATACCGTGTGTCTCAAAAGTCACATGCCAAATGGATTAATTGGTTGCTTTGATTTTGTAGGTGAAATAGTGAAGTAGAGGAATAATGCTGACATAGGAACAACGTGTAGAGCTGATACTTCTTTGTGGAGATCACCACAGAACATCTCGAGAAACTGCAGACGAATTTCATCGCCGGCACCCAGATATTCCCAAGCCCACCAGCTACACTTTTACACGTGACAGAAGAAAATTTGAATCGTATGAAACATTGTCTTCGAGTGCATGGTGCACATTTTGAACATGAACGATAAGCTTGTGAAACCGTGTGAACATAAAGCCAATATTCATAAACTTTTCATATGGCATGCGACTTTTGAGACATGCGACAGTATTTGATCCATCTTTGTATCATTATTTACTATAACATTAGATGATAATGAATGCTGCAGCTTTATTATTTTATTTTATAAACATGTATTCATTTCCAGTGACAAATTAGGTGCAAAATTCATCACTTTCAATGGCCCACAGTCCTATGTGTTTCTGCAGCATTATAATTTCTGCTAACAAAAATCAAATTAGAGAACAAACCTTACAGGAGGATTATTTATTGTTGCCCTCATTTGCATATAAGCAGCAACAAGCAAGGAGAAAAAAAAAAAAAAAAAGAAGTCATCTATTTAATCATAAAAACTATCATCTGTGCACATACAGGTAGATCCTGTTATACACGATTTCGGTATCCGCGGTTTTCATTTAGTAGCACCATCTATCGCCAACATACGAAAACTTTCATTTTTGTTAGGAGTTAAATTCAGTTTTGGGTTTTGTTTTTTTCCTATCTCTGTGTTTGTGCATATTTAGCACATTACTGGCTATCTATGAATGATAAGGTTGCTACACGTCAGTTTGGACAAGGTCAGCTGAGTTTCTAATCTGTATGCAACAAGATTTATTGTTGTAGGACTTAAAATGAAGCTGAAACGTAAAGAAAGTATTATTACCAAAGGAAGAAAGCGGGCCGGAAAATCCTACTCGTTAAAAACAGTTGGAAGTCCTCGATGAAGATGAAAAAAACAGTTTTTCCTGCTGACCATCAAGCAATTTTTAACGAAACATCCTGCCAGTTCGAACGACCCCTTAACATCCAGTCTGAGCTCCTCTTCCAAACTCTCTTCGGGATTCCAACAGATTACGGGACGGAGACTGTTGGAAACAGCATCAGAATCTTCTGGTACAGATGAACCCAAAGCAACATAAAATTTAGATTGTGGACACTTCTTTTTGTTGTACGTGTACATGTATTTTGAGTATTTTAGTGTATCTTGAGTTTTATAAAATAAAGTGCTATTCTAAGACTAAAAAATAGAAATCTGTTGTATTACTAATCCTATATTTCTTTAACGCAATTATTTACGTTATATCAGGAATATAATTAATGCTTATGAGAACAAAACTCTATTTTGTACATGTTAAATGGAACCAGTTTTACGCAAATTCGGTATACGTGGCAATTTCGCGGAACATATATCGCATATAACGGGATCTACCTGCATAGTCCTGTTTATTTAAATCAATAATTTTAAAGAGTAAAATAAGTACCTTGCACTTTTATGTACACATATTAGAAAATAATGTTTAGTACTAAGGAACAAAAATATATATTACAAAGTATGATTGATTAAATAGTTAAATCAGCAACCCTTGTATTATAAAAGATTTATTGTTAAAGTTTGTTTGATCTTTTATTTTACCTCTTAATATACTAGCAATGTTCTGCTTCTACATACAGATGAAAACAGAAAATTATGTGGGATTATACTCTAAACAGCTTTTAACAATTTTACTTTTAACACATTAATGATATAACACATACGAACCAAGAAGAATTTGGTGCGGTGATGGGAGTCGGATGAGCGGAAGAGATACCTTCCACAAGTCTCCAGTAAGTTGCAAGCCATCTCAATATGATGATGAGTGAAATCAAACAGCAATAACTAAATCCACAAAGAAATAATAACAATTCATTTTGTTTTATACTTTTTATTGAGCTAAACAATTAAACTCGTACTCATTGTTTTTAATGACTAAACAATTAAATTCATACCTTTAAACACTGGAGAGCATCTACTTTGGGGAACATTTTGAATTTCACCAATTCCCCTGGAAGAAATACAAACAAACAGCAACATCATCAAAATGTTTTTCCCCAATCGAAAAATTAAAATAATTCTATTTTATAATCAGAACCATTGAAATAATGAGGAAATTATTTGTCCACTATTGCAACTAAACAATGATTTATTCTCTACACCTCTGATCACGTTATTCATTAAGGCAATCAAGTGCTTATAAGAGCAGTCAAGGAGCTAAGCAGAGTTTACAAAAAAAACAAGAGTTATCTCCTTTTTCTTACTGTTATAACAAATGTATTCAATATTTTAAAAATTTTATACAAAATCTGTTATCTTTAACTATTTTTTCTTACAAATAGCTTTTTTAAGAATCGCATCCTTTACTTCGTTTTCATAGTCCTTATAAATCTACCATGAATGCCGCTGGCATTCCATATAACACACCAAAGTTCACCTTTGTTGATGACTTCAGCTTGGTTTCCCAACATGGAGATGGTTCCTTAAATACCCGTGGTGTATCTCTGAACAATTAAATGATGTGCTCTGATTGGCTAAAAGCATGTGGAATCTATGAACAAATGCAAACTGTGCCTTGATTTAAAGCACGAAAAATTATGGTTGGCTCTTATATCAGAAGTCAAATTTGAAAAAAATATACCAAAACTGTGCTATTATAAGTGTTCTTAGCAGAGTTAAATAGTACATAAAATGGACGAGGGGAAATTCTGGGAAAAGCGGAATGGTTTATTCTTTTTTCCCCTTTTCTTTTGTCTCCATGTTGCCTTTTTTCCCCTCCTTTCATAGATTTCCAATGCAAAATTAGCCACTATATGTCTATTATTTTCTTACCATTGTGTTGTTCGGCTGATAAAACATCCGAAGCAGTCGGGTGTGAAAATGATGACATAGGGAAAAGGCAGACACCGCCCTTTAGGATTCATGAATCTTGCGGGCAAGAGCGCCTCTTCATCTACCCGTAATAAATTACAGGATTATCCACATTTGTCAGTATGTTTCCCTAACCAGTGCCCCAATTCACAACATATCACTTATAAGAACTCAAGCTGAGTCGGCTGTAGTCTCATGGGATACAATTGATCTTAAATTTACTTGATATTCCTGAAAATGATGATTACAGCAGCATACCAAAATGAAGACTTTTGTTGTTATACTCTGCATATCGGATCTTGATCCTCCATTTCGAGCTCTTTCTGTGCATGACATTACGACGGATGATCAATCGAGTCTTTCAAGTGTTAGAGCAACCACGCTTTTTCCCAGTAGCTTCATCCGCGGCTGTCTGACCATGACTAAGCGATAACTTATTCTAGTTTTTGAATGCTCAGTAAAGTAGGTTAAGGATCAATATCTGATCTACAGGGAATAAAAGAAATGAATTTATTTTTTTGGTTACAGAGTAACCTGGACTCAGTGGGTACCCAATACATAAAAAGAAACTGCCAATTTGTGGATGTTTAATTTATAAGCTTTCATTCTCAGTTTTTCGGTCTTCAGTTTATCGACTTCACTGGATTTATCTGAGAAGGCAGTTTCTGGAAATGATGAGCTATTAAAGTTAATGAGCCCAGAACAATTCAGGAGTCATTTGAACTGAGATACTGGGGTTAACACAAGAAATCCTAACTGATATCTTGGGGAATGCTGTGAAATGAGCACAAATTTGTGAAGAGGCAAATGGCAGCTATTTACGTTATTTTATCCTTCACACATAAGCCAAAAAATTTCCAAATATTACTTGTTAATATTTAAAAAAAAAAAAAAAAAAAAAAAAAAAAAAAAAAAAAAAAAAAAAAA
>JAHWFO010017332.1:250834-306092 GCA_023313115.1 Rhysida immarginata
AAAAAAAAAAAAAAAAAAAAAAAAAAAAAAAAAAAAAAAAAAAAAAAGGTTTATAGAAGTTAGAAGTAATATTAAAAAAACTTAATAAAAGGTTTAACATTATAGAAGTTAGAAGTACCTTAAACACCATCACAAACTTGTATAATAGTGTGCAACTTCCTGATTCATTCAAAATAATAAAAATGAAATTAAGCTTCCTGCCTCTATAATTTTGCCAATCATTTCTGAATATTTTCTGTGAGTGGAGACTTAGACCTTCCCTGCTAGTGAATATTCTTGGCACACAGTATCTAGATTATTACACAGGACTGAGTATAGTGTTCAAGTAACAGAATGTCACATCTACTGATGTTTTCTAATGAGAAGAAAATAAAATCAATACACACCCAATGTCATTACCAAACAGTGTACAGTATCAACAAAAGCCAAATTCAACTGTATCTGACAATCAACCAGTTGGTTTAGCATTAAGCTGCAAGCATCTTAAAAACATTTAAACAAAACCTCTGTTTATTTGACCTTATCTATACAACGTGATTCAAGTCAAAGTAAACCTATTCAGAGAAATTTACACACATAACAGTGGGTGAAATCCCCTTAAAACTAGTGAAAAACTAAGAAGAGCTCAGGAGAGTTCGAAAACATTAAAACTATCCCGAATGAAAAATTCATTAACTACAAGACCCCCTATGTTCATATTAACTTGATCTAAATTTTGTGTAAGTTGACCCAGAATACCCTTTAAATGTTTGTAAATAAGAGCAACAGTAACTTCTTTCAATAAGTAAAATGATCATTACGCAAACATATGAGATTGAGATCTTATAACAAATCTAGACTGCAAGCCAACTGGTTTTGGATTTTATTCATGCCTTCTTCAATCAAAGATTCATCTTTGCATCAAATGCCTTAGCAATAACCCTGACATAATAATAAAAGCCCACTGATAAAGAGGAGGCTATTGTTGTAATGAACACCTTGGAATATATTAATGAAGCTAACAAAGTTGTTTTCAAATTTAGATAAGCTGTATTGAAAGATTTCCGTCTCATTAATTTATTTCACTAAACAACATCCAATTCCCAGCAATTTGGTTTATGTTATGATGAAGATTATGCCACACATACATCATCTGAAATAATACATTCAATAGCACTAATTGCTATCAACTAAAGCATAACTGTTAATCAAATTAATTCAGTATTAGAAATTATTCTTAACTACTGATACTAATGATGCATTTGATAAATTTATAAATATTAACAAATTCTCCAGTGCATTTAGCAATTATGCATGAAAGTCCTATTTATCAAATTCTTCATAACAAATAAATACAGTGCTCCCTCTGTATAACGGCAACTTCATTATATGGAGTTGCCATTATAAATTTGCCATTATGTAGAGTGCCATTATGCAGGGGGAGTACAGTATTAACATTTTGTGTTTGCGTGTGTCTACGTAAATTTAGAAATTAAGAAATAAAATCCACAGAAATTACCTATAAATCGAACTATTTTCACTTTAGATTCTATATTTATCTGATCTTTTTTCCTGACATGATACTTGAGGTCTTGCTTGAGGGTTGCAGAGAGATCAATTGCTACATCTGGCATGCAGGGATGCAATGTAGCCACCAGACGAGCATAAAATGGCAATAAATCTAATCTAGTATGAACCAAAAAAAAAAAAAAAATTAAATAATGTAATTTTTTTTTTCTAATACACATCAGCAAATTAATGATTATATATTTTAAATAAACAACCAAGCAAACAAATGAATAAACAAGTATAGTGAACTGGCTTTTAAGAGTGATTAACGAACAATAACCATAAGTTTCGAATTAGTAAGCATCATATGGAGACAACTATCATTTATTGGAATGATGCAGACGTAATAGGAAAACACAAGAAATGAAGCAATAACAATTTATTTGTTATATGTTTTGGTATTTAAACAAAAATATTATTCCCATTATCATAATTAACCCTTCATTAACAACACTCATGTTTGTAGAGAACAAAAATGAAAAACTTCTTATCTTTTAGTGCAGATGTCAAGTGTACTTCATTTTAATTCATCATTTCAACATTTGTAAGTGGAATGCATTATTATGGACTGGTTTATAGAAAGATATGAAGGAGAAAATGTAAAGAATGTTTCTTTATAGCTATTGTCATTAGCCATTGTTGGGATAGTTCGTTATAGCAGTATTGTTAAGTTTACATTGTTAAAAGATTAAGTTTTATCGTATTAAGTTTTGTAGTGCCAATAGATGGCGTTACTTATGTAAGAGTTTTTAAGTGTTTCCCCCCCCCCCATTGTTGTTAAAAATAGAAGCATTATAAGTTTGTGTTCTAATGAAAGCAGGGAGCTCTGGAAAGGCCTTGTATTATGAAACAGGAATGTAACTCAATAGTATTCTTGTTTATAATGATTTAACTCAGATTGAATTAATTAAATATTTTCCAGTTTTTCTGCTTGTTGCAAGTATTTTTTAGTCACCATTTACAATAAAAGAGCGATCCACAACAGCCATTACTGCTCATCTGTTGCAGCATACTGTCATACAGAGTGCAGATGGAGTCCTGTGTTACATGCTTCAACCTGTTGGCATATGGTGGCAAATCTCTCAGTGGCTGTCTCACATTTGCTCAACTGGAGATCCTGATCCAGATCTGGCCAGGCAAGGCCACTTATCCACAGTCTGTAGAGAAGCTGCAGCCACTCACCTGGTGTGAAGTCATGCTGTGTCCTGCTGGAACAGTCTACCTTGGATGGTAGCAATGAAGAAGATGACAATTGACCTAACCACCTCATTTGCATATTGATTAAATTGCTTACTTCATACACTAGAACAGCCCAAGAGTCTTAGGATATTTTTGAGTCAAATTTGAGTCTTAAAGCTATTCACCTACACATCGCCTCACATGTCCTCCATCACGTGTCATACCAAGACAGACGAGGGATTCATCACTGGCAACTACACATGCCAGCCTCCCAATGCTATCTGGCTTGGTAACATGTGGTGTCTACTCTGGAAGTGATTATGTTTATTAGGAGCTTCAGAAAAAGCTACTTTTAAAAATGCATGCTTGGTTTGTAAGTTTATCCACATAATGAACAGATTAAAAGCACAACACTCTTTAACCACAACTAAAAAAGGCGTTAAACAAGAAATAAAACAAAAAGAATGAAAAAAACAATACAACCTGTAAACGTCTTTCGAAAGCTTTGCTTTCATCTTCAGCAGACAAGGAGAACCTCAAGAGGTTCTCTCAAGAATCTCTTGAAGTTCTCCTTGTCTGCTGAAGATGAAAGCAAAGCTTTCGAAAGACGTTTACAGGTTGTATTGTTTTTTTCATTCTTTTTGTTTTATTTCTTGTTTAACGCCTTTTTTAGTTGTGGTTAAAGAGTGTTGTGCTTTTAATCTGTTCATTAGTACGATCCACATATTTATTTATTTTGTTTTTATCCACATAATTTGTGTTACCCGAGAGGTTGTATTACTTTTGATGCATGAATATAATGTTGGGTTGAGTGATAAAATGATCAACCATTAAAAACACCAGAGAAAAACAAAATAGCAACAAAAACATTTCCATAACACAGCTGTTGATTAACATTAAGAAGATACTCATTTTATACATTTATTTATTTTGGATTTTATCTCCTTTATTCTTTCTAATTAAGACTTAATTATTTTCTCAAACTTTTTTTATTTTGCTGCACACTAAACAGTTCTAAAAATTTTCGCGGCACACTGGAAATAATAAATTTTTAGTAATTTTATTTTATTAGTTTAGGATGGAAATTTAATATTTTTAAATTTATTGAAGCAATTTTTATTTTTTTCCGAAAAATCCCGTGACACACTAGAAAATCTCTCGCGGCACAGTAGTATCTTATTGCAGGTGACATGTAATTTTGTTCTCTAAATCAAAATGAGCTTAAAGTGAAGGGAAAGAAGCAAACCATTCCCTGCCCCGCAACATTTCCCATGGAAGTTTGTTAATAAATTTCTGAAATTGCCATGGAGATGAAGAAAAAAAGAAAAATAAAAACTTCGTCTTGCAGATTAAATCTAAACGAAAAGTAATATGGCCTCTTCTTAATCACTTGAAGCTTTCATAAATAAATTACAATCTCTGAGAAAATACATTAATGACACACACTTATCATTCATACCTTGTTCTTGGGACAAGAAATAGGGTTTTCACTAATTTTCTTCTGTTTGGTTTTGTATTTAAGTTCATGCAAAAGTCAATTGCAGCCTGAAAAATAAACACTAATTTCAATATCTTTAATTATTTAATGGAATGGCTAAAATAAGTCGAGATGAAATATTCAAAACAGCAAAACAAAGCAGTTACTCCATTCAGAGTAAAAATTAAAGCTTAAGTACACCCATACTTGGGAAAAAGGCTCATTTTTGAACAATTTGGTGAAGTATTTTACACTTAGTTTTCAAGGGTGTGATTTTAGTTATTACCTGCAGTAATTACATGCTACCGATACTATATAAAACCTGCATATGCTGCTCCTAAGGGATATAATGCTACAACAGCGACACAAGTGTGGAAGCAGCAGACTGAAGAGAACCAGATAAATAGAAAATCCAGAAGTGGATCACAAAATGTGATGACACTATGGGACAACATCCTTCTAAATAGCAAGAGTTAGCACAGCAATGGAACACTGCAATAAGTTCGGCATTGTCAGTTTCCACAATTCAAATGTGTTTGCTGCACAGATGACTGGTTGCAGTGGACTCCCTTGAGCCTGAATCATCGATGCCTTGGGTACAATGGGCTGATGCACACAGTAGCATGAAGACTGGCAACATGTTGGGTTTTAGGATGAGTCCCACTTCAACTTGGACTACAGTGATGATCACATATTTGTTAGACAATATTGTGGTGATCAGTATCATCCAAAATGTGTTGTCACCATCATAATGGATGAACAACAGACATAATGGTGTGGGGTGCCACTGGATATTATTTGCCATTTCGGATGCTACCATTGTGAGAGCACTCCAATTTGGACCCAACAACAACTGCTATATGAGGGAATTTGTAGAAGCAGAAGTCATACCCTTCTTTTATTGCATTCCTGACACTATATTCGAGCCTGACCACACTGTAGTAAAATTTAAGCCTTCGCAGTGTGGCATGCACTGCATCTTCCCTGACTTACCGAACACGTTTGGGATATGAAGGTCGTCCAATTGCTAATCCCAATCAAATGTCGACTCTCACAAAAGCAGCCTGGCAGGTAATTCCACAGGAACAGATTGATACCTGTTTGATTTATGCCACTATATATGTACAACTCTTATAGAGCTACACAAGGTAATGATTTTTTTTTTTTTTTTTGCACAGGGTGTTGCTGTATTCATCTGAAACTGTAATGACTTATACCATTATTAGTAATATGTGGTATAAATTTCATTCCATTCACATGATTCCTTCCTGGTGCGGCAATTTTAACAAATAAACAACAGACAGTACTGAAACTCAGGTAAATTCCATAATGCAAATTCTCAACTATGTAGGTGACAACAACATTTGGAAGTACAATTTTTTTTTTTTTTTTACAGAATCCTTCCCATGTTCAATAGTCCCTCTAACAAATTTGGTACCATTCCAATTGAGAGATCAACTTGCAGATGGCTCTGTGCACTGTCAGTTTAATTACTAACTTCCTGAACATAATAAGGCCTTGTGCCAGACTAGTTTAAACCCTAGGCAAGGACAGGGAATAGTTCAGTATTGCAACCTAATAAGAGTTCTACATTAGACCTTCTAAAGGATGCATTTTAGGTTGGCTTATATGGTAGCAGCATACCTGATTACAATTGTAATAACTGGCTGATAACTGGAAATGGTTCAATGGTCCTTGGAGGAATTTTTATATGCCATAGTTCCAGACATTATTAAAGAGAAAATAAAAATCAATGAACTGGACTCAATCCAGGGACTTTCAGGTAACTATCCTGATATTTTTACCATTAAGCCAATGTGGATTTGGAAGCATTGTCCTATAAAATGCCCTATAAAGGAGCTATCTCTGTTCACAAGCTTGGGATAATTTCCTATTACATGGTGAATAATATAATTTATCATGTTGAAATTTCCGATCTGTGAGCCGGGTGCCTGCCCAATCATTGGGCTTCCATTTTGACTACTTTGTAGTCTTTAAGACACTTGGAGACAGCCTTGCTGTACCGTATCTGCGATAGCCCAAATGATAGAAGCGTTGAGCGTGGTACTCATGATTCCTGGTTCAAATCTAGGTCGCAGAATTTTTCCTACCATTTTTTCATTTACAGTAAAAGCTTATTATAACGTACCCAGTTATAACAAAATCCTGGATATTATGAAGATAATCTTTCAGTACGGTCAGCAACATAGGATTTTCTGTATTGCTGTAATCCATTATAACAAACCAAAATATTGGTTATAACAAATTTTTTTCTCTACTTTCAACATTGCATAGTTGTTCACGAAGGGTCTTTGAAAGGTCCTCAGTTAGCCCAATGATTAGCAATTGACCAAAAACAACAGCCAATCAATGCCTTATTTCTTCTGTCCACTCTCAAATAGGGTTAGTCTACTGTGTGATTATTCTCTTCTCAGGTCTCTTGCAGTGTGCATATAAAATGAAATCCAAAAAATATGTTATTTTTCACTTGCAAGTATACCTTGGAAGATTTTCGCAACCACTTCTATTTTCGTTTCGAACAATTCTACATATCGTAAGATTTTGCTAATCTGTTTCATTTCAGAATGCCTTCAATTTGTTCTCTGTTTGGAGGTGTAAATAGACAGTCTGATAGAAATTTCACGTTTCATAGATTTCAACAATCAGAATAGATTAAAAAACAGTGTATTTGTTTTTGACAGCGAGGGAACTGGTATCCAACTCCAAACAGAACCGTGTGCTCAGCTTATTTTGAAGAGTCATGCTTTGTCTACGCACCTGCCGTTTTAAATTCAGTATCAATTCAAACAAGAAATTCGCTGAAACTAGTTCACAGATAAGGTGGAACTAGACGATCTTCCAACTCTAAATGGGCCTGGCGTTCTTCAAGAACAACAACAAGGGAAAAAAAATGAGAGTTTTTCATATATTTTATTAGAGTTCGAATTGAAAATGTTTATACATGCTATATTTTTACTGAGACCTTCATCTTTCATTTTAAACAAAGTTGTTTTGAGTGTGGAGTTTACCTTTAATTTTGCTGTACAATTATTCATCTTTAAATAATTTATAAGATGAGGTAAGCATTCATGAATACTATTTTTATTTAAAATTATAAAGCACAGCGATACATACCCCCTTACCAATGTAACTTATCACTCGACGTCTGCCCCAGAAAATTTACGAAGATTACAGAATTAATTAATAAAATGAAATAATAAATTAAGGAAATGGTTATTAATTACTATACAAATTTTTTACTGAAAGGCAATTTACTTTTAATAATCTATTTTTAATTGTTGTCTTCTGCTACTTTCATTGTTTTCATGTGGAATGGATTCTGAGTAGTGGAAGAAAGATCCGTCAAGCGCATTAACACACACACACACACACACACACACACACTGCTTTAACAATGGAGTCTTTCTATGACTGTGTGCGCTCAAATTGTTTCGAGTTCGCAGTTTATTTTGAAAAAAGCAAAATTTTGCTTTTTCTTATTTTGCAAGCATCAATAGTGGCTTTAGATGAGTAACATATTTCAATTTGGTGTGAATCTGTGAGGTACATGTTCGTTTACTCCCCTTGTAAATGGCCATAATACAGGCAACAGATAAGCCTGGATCTAAAAAATCATTATTGGCCAACGATTTTGAATTTCGTTGTCCACATTATCCACGATAATTTCTCAGCGAACGAAAATCAAAGAAGAAGCAGAAAATAATTCTGTAATTTGTATAAATAAAAGTTATTTCATGAACTTAAATTAATTTTTTTTTTTTTTTTTTTTTTTTTTTTTTTTTAAACAAATAAATGCTGTAAAATAATGATATTTTAAATTTTATTATATGTTGTTGTTCAATAAAATGAAGGAATATGTTACATTCTACGTGTATACATGTTAATGGATGGGGTTGGAATTTAGAAGTATGAGGAGAGGAGTGTGTTTGTTATAAGAACATCGGATATAACGAGGTAAAATCTAGGGTCCCTTGAACTTACAAGGGAATCCCTCAGACACGCATGTCACAGATTTTCATCAAATTGAAAGATATTACTAATCTGAAGCTACTATAGTTGCTTGCGAAATTTTGCTTCTTTCAAAATAGACCGCGAAAACGAAAAAATTTGAGCACACATAGCTGTACAAGGACTCCATTGTTAAAGTGGGCTGTGTGTATTAATGCGCTTAACAGAACTTCTTTCTTCCACTACTCAGCAATAAACACGAATCCACATGAAATCAATAGAAGTAGGCAGCAGCAGGCGACAACTGAATGGATTCTCAAGTTTCTAAACAAACTTAGTTTTTAAAAATAGATTATTACAATTGGCCAATTGCCTTCCGGTAAAAAATGTCTATAGTAATTATTAACCATTTCCTTAATTTATTATTTCATTTTATTAAGTAATTTGGTAATCAAACACGGGGCTGGCTTCATGTGCAACACCGAGTAATATGTTGCATTGGTGAGGGGGGTATCTATCGCAGTGCTTTATAATTTTAAATAAAAATAGTATTCATGGATGCTTACCTCATCTTATAAATTATTTCGAGACAAATAATCGTACAGCAAAATTGAGGTTTTATGCTTAATAACAGTGCTCTAACTGCAATTTTTTGGCGACCACCACTAACAATTTTGCTTACTCTATAACAGCCATGATTGCTGAACTCTGCACTTCCGGAGTGCTCCATTACTGTGCAACACTATCGTTTCCACAGTGTGCTTGCACGCAAAAAAAAAAAGGCTATATGGGGTTCCCTTGTTAGTAATAACAAGCTTTTACTGTAATATATTTAGCTTATGCCGGAGCATTAATCCAGTTCTTATTTATTATTTTCTTAATGATTATCTAACTGTCCAATTATAATGCACAATTTTTCCAGTTACGCAAATACAAGAACGAAAGAGTTGCTTTGCACATCTTAACAAGATTCTGAAGAAATATATCGTTTCTTTCCAAAAATATCATAAACGAAAAATAGAATAGAAGGCTTTTTTTAAATAAAAATTTACAATCTTACTAAATAAAATTTAAATGTGAGTATTCTGTTACCTTATCAATCAATTCTCTATTAATACAATTCTGTATGTTGTTGAGAAATGATTCCAGTAAAATTTTGTTAGCAGCATTGCTTGTATTCTCTGGTTCATCTTCAACATCTGCCAAAAAACAATATATATGTATATAATGATATCAAATTTACCATCATCGTACATTTGCTAAGCTTATTAGCGTATCAGAAACCTTCAATTTCAGGTGGTAAAACATCCTCAATATCAGGTGACACCTCCTTTTTGGCAATTTCATTTTCATCCAGTTTCCTCTCAAGATCGCCATCAGGAGACTCTATGTCATCCATGTCTGTGTCAAAAAATTTAATTAATTAACCTTCAATAAAATAAGCCATTTATTTATTCACATCATTATAGCTTCTTCATTCTTAGTTATTCATTTATCAATAACTGCATTAACAAAATTATACTATTTACTTTTAAATTTTTCAGACAGATTCATTTTAAAAGGTATAATTTAAAAATAAAAACAAACAAGAAACTATCATTAAAAATTCTACTCTAACAATAGTAGTATAAATGCCTTTAAAAGAAGCAATCTGGAGTTAGTTCAATTACAACTATCAGAATATTTAATTGCTATTAAATACAAGTACACTGAAAGGCCAGATTATTAATGACCACCTGATGTTTGTAGGCAAATTAGCTATGATTTCGTGCTGAAGTTGCTAGAAGGCCAGACCATTATAAATAGGGAAGCAGGTCGCTTACCACGACAATAGAAGTGATTTGTTTCTGAAGACATGGGTAAACAAACACGATTTAACAGCCCTTGAACATGGGATGATTATTGGCACTCTGAGCCATGGAGCGAGTATCAGCAAAACAGCTATGTTCGTTAAATGTTCAAGAGCAGCTGTTGTTAAAGTGTTTAAAGACTAGACTGTCAGCTGGAAAACTGGGTATGAACGTGCAAGTCGTGGCCATCGGCAACTAGTCAATGTTCAGACAGAACAGAGAGTAGCAAGACTGGTACAAGACAACAGAAGGGCAACAGTGCATCGAATTACTGCAAATCTTAATTGGGGATCCTCTCAAATGATCTTTGAACGCACTGTTTGCCGTACACTGCATTGTATAGGATATGGAAGCCGAAGGCCTGTTTGAACACCTTTGCTGTCTGCAGTTAACAAGATGTCTTTAATCCGCACAGGCACACAAGGATTGGACAGTCGAGCATTGGAAAACTGCCATGCTCTGATGAATCACATTTCCAGTTGCATCATGCAGATGGCTTAGTGAGAATTTGGCAACAACAGCCTGAAAGCATGGACCCCACATATATGAGTATAACTCTTCAAGCTGATGGTGCAGTGTTGTGGTTTGGCATGCTTTCCTGACATGATTTGGGCCCTTTAATTCGTGTGGAACAATATCTGAATAGCACAACATACCCACGGATCGTTACTGATCAAGTTCATCCTATCATGTTGATGGTGCATCCCAATGGAGATGACTTCTTCCAACAAGACAACGCACCATGTCACGGTGCTCTTATTGTGCAGGAATGGTTTCAAGAACATGAGAGAAACTTTACCTTGCTTAGGTGGCCCCCAATCACCAGATTTCAATCCAAATGAGCATTTGTGGGACAAAGTTGAAAGAGCCATCAGGTAGCTGGGTCCACAACCATCAAATCTTAAACAACTGGACAGTGCTATTTATCAGACATGGTGCCAGATTCCTTGCATCACCTTTTAACATCTCATGGAGTCAATGCCAAGAATTATCGCCATAGTATTGAAGGCAAAAGGTGGTCCAACGAAGTACTGATGGGGTGATGATAATAATCTGGCCACTCGGTATATATCGATGTCAGACTATTAGGCCAATAATAAGATGGTACAGAACCAATAAAGTAAGTACATGTATTAATGCATAAAGGGGCATCACAAAAATTGAATTGCTAAGAAAACATTATATCGCAAAGATATTGCAGTTCAGTTCCAAACCACCATAATAAAGTAAATCATGCAATACAGGGTGTACAGTGTATCAAAAAGAATGTGGGGTTTCAAATAGTTCTGGCTTGGAAAGTGCTAAACATATAATGATTGGGTTTCAAAATTTTGCATTTTTTGTTATTTCTAGAACATCTTTTGATAAGCTTAGTATCTCTCTCAATGGAGTTAGATTGCTCAAAAGAATTCCATAACATCAACCTACACCAATTAAGATATTGTGCAACATCAAATACACTCTTGATCCAAACAGGAGCTTGGGGCTAGATTTACATGGTCGGGCACTTTTAGTTGTGTGAATGGGGGTAATATTATCTTGGAACATAGGTGTTTATCAAGGATAAACTGGAGCATAAGTGTTGGAGATGAATGTCATGATATTAATGTGCAGGACTACAAGTATCCCCAAACACAAAGTTATCACACTATAAACCATCAGACCCCTGCATCATTGTGGTTATTTCACAGAACATGCAATGTCATCAATGTTCTAGTAATAGCTGCTATGCCATAAATGCATGCAGCATGCACTTCCCGTTGGATAGTTTTGGACAGTTCCCAGGTGGGAGTTCATCTCGGAAGTTATCTGAACCACTGATGTCTTATAATTTTGGGCTGCAATCTGCTTCAATACCTATCCCTGTTGTTTAGTTTTGACCTCTACTCACTGATCTGCTTCAATGATGATGTAGGCTATCATAACAGTTCATACAGTGCTCCTTACAACACTTGGTTGGCAACTTTTGTCACTAAGGCACCACCAAGCATGCTTCAATGATCATATGAGAGGTGTTCTATATTGATTTACACTTTATTTTTTTCTGACATGTACAGACAGTTTACACATCAGCTAATTAGATCCACCTCTTCAATATAATCTCTCTTTAAATGAATGCACTTTTTCATTCATTTCGTTGGTACCATTCTTTTGGAGTACTTTTTACCCATGCTTGGACAGCTGTGTTCAGATCTTCAACGTTTGCAAAATAGAGGAATCGGCAGAGGACTGCCCTTATGCTTCCATTACATTGACTGCTGTTTGGTCTTTGGCTTATGCTGTCAAAAGTTTTGGAACCCCTCTGAAGGTGGCCATGCATGATGCGCTGCAGGTGTTTGACAGTCCAGTGGTTGCCTCCATTTCCATAAATGTGATGAACCGGTTCTCTTGGATGGCCTTCTCTACCCTGGCAAAATTGGCTGATGTTGACACTGCCACTTTCCTTACAAAACTGGTCACCTTTTCTGTTAATGCACACCCTGTTTTCCAGCCTTCCACCCAATTGTAAACGGTTTTCCGTGAAGGTGTATGTTCTACACACACACATACACGTGCGCGCTATAGTCAATCGCCTTTGAATTTCAGCAGTGGTCACACCCTCTTTCCAGAGAGACCAATTCGTCTAGCGCTGCCCTTTATGATCGCTATCTATGTTGTCTGCTCATACACCAACAGCAGTGAGAGAAGTGGGCTGCGGTGTGGACAGCTGGCGTCATCTTGGCTTTTGCTACTACCTGGTACTAGCATGCATGAATGTTGACACAAGTGAAATTGTTAACCGTAAGCGGAAGAAAAAAAATAAAATATAAATCAGTGTAGTACGCCCCTCGTACATCGGACTTGTACATCTGAGAGACTGGGCATAAAATGACATTTGACTGCTAGAAGAATGTTCATATATAGATAATAGACTGATTCTCATCTGAACATAACCCATAAGACTGCTGCTGATAGACTGATTCTTCCCCCTGGATGCAGACTTCTGTGCTAAGTGGTGTGCTGTGCTGCAAGACGACTTATGGCCGGTTTTCAAATAAGTGTTCATTTTTTTTGTACCTGGTCTGAGTCCAGGTCACAAAATTTGTCCTCCCCTTTTCTCCTTTGTAATTACGGTATATATTTGCAAAATACCTTCAGTTCATTGTTATCTTCTCTTTGATTTGAATTTACATCAATTTATTTGTTGGCTTAAGGGTAAGGAAGATTCCAGACCATTGAGTCAGATGCCTGCTTTGCCAGTTGAGCTAATTTCTGACTTTAGGGAAGGTTGATTTAGATAAAATGAGAAGACTTTAAACGCCGCGTATGACCTTGACGGAATGTGATTTGCATGACTCGTCCACTATTCATGGGGATTAGCTTTGTATACACTTGTTGCTGTTATTTGGGACATTTCGTGTTGAAACATGGCTTCCAAAATCTGACGCTAACTTCAGTCTTTCGTGCATTGTGGAATTAAGCAAATGAAATGGTATTGTGGCATCCAAAGCTAGTGTGGGTCGAATAATCAAAAAAAACAAATTGCGACCATCTAATGAATGTAGACGAGCAGAGAAGCAGACCAGAAACAAGCCCCAGCCAACACGCCCAGCTCAGTTGATGCGAGAAATCCGGTCTGAAGTGCTGAAAGAAAATCCCCCCACACAGAGAAGTCTAGCCCAAAGGAAAGGTATTTCACAGGCAACAGTCTCCAGAATAATTCATGACAATCTTGGGCTGAAGCGACGTCATAAAGCGCGCAGTTTGGATCCACATGGACAAGGCATCAAGCCACACTGCCAAGTCATCTGTGGCTTACTACAGGAAGATGGAACAGGAGATGGGCATAAGAGTTATTCACTTCTCTCATGTGCCTGTAAAATCTCCTGACACATCACTGATGGATTTCTGTGGTTTTGATCTCCTGAAACGACGGCTCAGAAGCCGCCGACCAAGAACCATTGATGGGCTATGGAAAGTGTGTCAGCAGGTGTGGAACGAACTTCCCATGGAGTCCCTCAAACTCGGCCTACTTCAGTGGAAATTACGGTGCCAGGCGATAGTCCAACAACGTGGTTCTCACATCGAACACAACCGATGGTGGCGCCATGGTATTACACCATCATAACAGAACTGCAAAGTAGTCTCATTTTATCTGAATCAACCCTCCGTATATGGACATAAACTGAAGTGCCAAAAGTAATGGGATACCTATTCAAAATCATGTAGGACCTCCTTTTGCCCAGTGAAGTGCAGCAACTTGACATGGCATGGATTCTACCAGTCAGGGAAAGTCCTCTGAAGAGATTTTCAGCCATGCAATTTCGATAAGCTGCCTATAATTGGTGGTGTAGGCTCTTGTGCACGAATGGATCGTTCGATAATATTCCAAATATGTTCTATGGGGTTCATGTCTGTCAATCTAAGTAGGCAATTAATTCGTTGGAATTGTTCAGAATGCTCCTCAAACCAATCGCGAGTAATGTTGGCCCAGTGACATGGCACATTTGTCCTCCTGGAACATCTCCTCGTTGGTAAGGTACATGAAGGGCTACAAATGGTACCAAGCACCTGGACAAAATGATTCCCAGTCAACAGTAGGTCCATTTTGATCAGAGGACCCAAACCCTGCCATGTAAACACGCCCCATAATGATGCAGCAATCAACAGCTTGCACAGTACCTTCCTGACAACTTGGGTCCATGGCCTCATAGGATCTGTGCCACACACAAACCCTACCATCAGCTTGCACCAATTTCAATTGTGACTCATCGAACCAAGCTATGTGCTTCCAGTGATCTAAGGTCCAATGAATATGTTGTGAGTAAAGGCACTCTTAGAGGTAGAAGGAACGAAACCACTTCTCCGCGAAAGGAAATTTTATGATGTATTTCAACCAGGTACCAAGTAACCATCTTCAGTATGAATCAAAGTTATACAATTCAGATACAGCTATTTATGAGAATGGGTCCAATCGGGATACTTCAGAAAATGTGGACTCCTGATTGGTTACATGGTAAGGATTTAAGATTACAAAAAACGAGGACCTGATAAGAGAGCTACTAAAGTGGTTAACAGTACAAGATAAAAAGAAAACTTAAAGAGTTGACTGTGATTGGTTACAAAATTAATTCACATGAGATAGCAGGGTCTTCCATTGGGTTAAATCTAGTGGACCTCCATCACAATCCATCAACTTGTCGGGGGCACTCTTTGAAATTTCTAGGGATTCCAGAAAATTTAATTTTCTGGAGGAATCCACAAAATGCAAGATATGGACATTTTCTTCCCCCCCCCCCCCTCCCCATGCCCTGGTCCTCGTTTTTTGTAATCTTAAATCCTTACCATGTAACCAATCAGGAGTCCACATTTTTCTGAAGTATCCTGATTAGACCCATTGTCATATAAATAGCTGTATCTGAATTGTATAACTTTGATTCATACTAAAGATGGCTACTTAGTAGCCAAAATGTATACATCTATGGTATATAAAATTTCGTTTCGTGGACAAGGGTTTCGTTCTTTTCATCTCTATTCAAGTATCCACAGATTTTGAAGGTTAGTTTATTATATTTTTATATAATTTTAGCGAAAGGCACTCTTGTCAGTCTTCTGCTGTCTTATCCCATAAGTGCCGAATTTCACTGCACTGACCTCAGAAACGTTTCTAGTACTCCCCTCATTGAGAATGGTTGTTAATTGACGTAGTGATGTGTGTCTGTTACGAAGGACCGTTCTTCTCAAATGCTGTTGGTCACTAGCATTTAGCAGCTGTGGTTAACCACTGCACTGTCCATGGTGGGAGGTAATGCTTGAAATGAGGTAGTCTCTGTACACCCTTGACACTGTGGATCAAGGAATGTTGAATGCATGCTCCACTTCAGAAGTGGAATGTCCCATGTGTGTATCATCCAGCTCCAACTATCATTCTGTGTTCAAACTCTGATAATTTTTGTCATGTAGCCATAATCATGTTACAAGACGACTGCTAATAGTCGAATTGACTGAACTGATACTGCTCTGCCTATTTATAGCTTTTTACGCGATGCAAGCACCGGCTGAAAATTTGCATACGATGCTCCCATGACTTTTGGTACTTCAGTGTATTGTAACAGCTTGGCAGTTCATTGGTAAGAGCAGCACCATGGTCCGTGGTTCGAGTCCAGATTGGGGAATATTTCCTTCCCTTTTCCCCTTTGTAAACTTAACCCTTTTTTTTAATATCTTTTAAAGCAAAAGGTCCTATTTACAATATGCAATTTCAAAGAAATTAATGCTCCCAAACCTTCTTCAAGCATCTTATCCTGTGACAATTCGGTTGATAGGGACTGGACACTATCTTTGAAAAGAATCTGAAAAGTAACAAAATGTTGCAATTAAATTCTATATAGAAATGGAAAACACAGAAGTGTCACCCTTAAGGTTCACAAAAAAACAGCTATTAAATTCTTAAAAACCAGTAAAAAAATTTAACAAACTACTTGCTAAAAATGTACAATGAACATGTTTAACCCTTTTGCTGCGTAAAGCAGATATATCCTCATTTTCATTACTTTTACCGGTGGAAATTAGATTCATGCCATAGACTTTTAAAAACTTCTCATTACGCTGCAATAAGTGGATAATTTCATCTTAAAAGGAATGAAAATGAACTTTAATTACCGTACACAGCAAAAGGGTTAAGCATTGAAGGACAAAACCAACAATAGATATGGACAATTACACAGAAGGAAAAAACCTCTGTCCACAAAAAAGTGTTTATTTACCGTAGTTTCTGGACTAATTCGCTCCTTTATACAAGTCACAGTAGCAAAAATTCAAGAAATATCGTGAAAATATACTTGTCTCATTTTACGGGTGAATTTTAACAATCTCAAAACAGCCTAAAATGCACTACAGTAGAACCCCAATTATCTGTACTAATTATGACCGTTGGTAGTCCGGAAAATCGAAAATCCAGATAATCGATCGCATAAGAAAAAAAGACGATTTCACAATTTCACATCTTCACTTGCGAGATTACACGTAAATTTCAATATGGATTCCGAGTTCTTTTTAATGTCTGATATTGTTGAAGTGCCTACCCCGTATTTCTGATAATACACGACCTGATTCACCATCCTTCAAGGACTGAATAATTTTAACTTTGTCTTTGAGTGATAACACAGTTTTTTTGTTTTTTTTCGTTTCAGCATATTCATGAAACACAAGGCTATAAATATACAGACGTTAATAAACAATTCGTATCATACAGTGCTAGCTTTTAAACTATCAAAATTAAAAACAAAGTTAATTGAGAGAGAAGATAAACTTAAAAACTGTGAAGTCTTCAAAACAAGGAACAACACTTTTCCCCAATAATATTTACGCCTGGTGTTTGCTGTTGGAGTTTTTATCAGTCCTATCGATTTCTGTTGATTTATGCTGCTGCACCTTATTTATCTGCTTATATATACTCAATTGTGTATAAAGCACCAATGGGAGGCCAGGGCCAAAACTCGAAACCGATTGGCTACTATATCAGGACTGTATCGAGTAGAAGAACAGTGTGTCGTCGCCCAGCAACGAGTCCGGATAGACAGTGTTCGGATAATTGGGGTTCTGTTGTACTTTGATAAATATATTGCATTGCAATAAAAATTTAAAATTAGCCATTTACATCCATTAGCAGCACTTAAGTCATGACAATTGTAACCCTATCTGATCTTGGCTGTGTAGCAATTGTGTTCACGATGCCTATTTAATCGTCTGTTTACTAATTTTATTTAAAGTTCAGTGAACTAAATTAGTAGAGTCTTACAGATTCTCGATATTTTATAAATCAGAGTCCGTTGGAGTGTTTGTCCTTTTACAGCTTGGAAAATACTTAACGAATCTCCACGAAACTTTCCATGTACGTAGTTACTGTGCCCTATTTAGGGTACTTTTTAACCATGTTTTTATCAATTTATTAAGTTATTCTTATTTTTAGTAAAGTTGAATAGACTTCAAAGAATGTCACTAGATGGCGATGCCAGATGGCACACTTCTATTTAGTTACATACTATTGCAACATTAATTTAACATATTATTATTATTTTCTTAATTAATTTCGTTTATAGAAGTAAAATTACTATATAATGATTTAAGAGACCATAGCTTAAATTCCAGCTTCTATAATGGAAAATTTCATCGAACAAACAGCCCGAGCAACGCCGGGCATATCAGCTAGTAATAATAATAATAATTAATAAAATAAATAAAAATTATTGGAGCTGTTGTGCACACTCTTTCTGAGTGATTTGGGCCTTTCTGGAACTGAATATCCGAGAAATAAGAGGCTCTGTCATAGAAATTCATTCTGAAAAGGGCTTTGCAAGTCAAAAAGATTGAGAACTGCAGCTGTAAATAATAAGTTCAAAAATTTTCTTGAAAATTTCATATACAGTGATTGCTCAATTGAAAGAGAACAGTATGGAACAGACACTTTATTTACAGCATGTCTAATAGTGCATACTGTAGATTTTTGCCCTAAGCACAACGTCCACACACCATGGCATGCTCTCTGCCAGGTTTCTGATAGTAAGCAACTGGTATTTTTGCCCACTCCTCCTTCAAAGCCTGCACAAGTTGGGTGCACGTTTCCAGTCGCATCAGAAGTGCACGAATCCGATGCTCTAATGCATCCCAAAGATGTTCAATAAGGTTGAGGTCTGGACTCTGGTGGGCCACTGAAGTTCCTGAACATTATTCTCCAGAAACTAGGCGCTGACAGGACGGGCCTTACGGCACGGCGCATTATCGTGCTAGAATACAAATGGCCCTTCACCGAACTGCTGCCATAACATAGGAAGCATGGAATTGTCTAGAATGTCTCGATACTATGTGGATGCCAGGTTCCCCTCAATCACAACCAGCGGACCAAGCCCAAACCAGGAGAAACACGACCACACCATCACACCACCACCGCCAAACTTCACTGTTGGGATGACACATTCAGGTAGCAGCCGCTCCCCTGGCAAATGCACCATGCCCAGGTGAGCCCATCCGATTGGTAGAGTGTGAAGCATGATTCGTTGCTCCACATGAGCTCTTCCAACGGCCCATCGACCAAGACCGTCACTCTTTACACCACGCCACACGATGCTGGGCGTTTACAGGGGTGATGCTAGGCTTGTGGGCAGCAGCCTGACCAGTGTACTCTAAGGCATGGAGCTCCCAACAAATCATTATGGTGTTGATGGTTCTTCCCGTTGCCAGCGGAAGTCCTGCCGCCGTTGTTCCACTGGAGCAGCCCTGCTCTGCCATACCAACTGCTTCAGAGCCCGCTGGTCTCTATCGGTCAGCATACGGGCTCTGCCATCTCCATGACTTCACGTTTCCACTTCTTGATAATAGCACCCATGGTCGACTTTGGCAGGTTCAGTGTCGCTCCTATGGCTCGCACTCTGGCCACTGATGTGGCAGCTTATGACTACTCCTTATTGAAAATTGCTCAGCTGCTTTGATGATGGCATTTTACCTCAGCATGTGGTAAGACACAAAATGACTCCAACTACACATGATCTTGCCGTTTTATAACAAATATATTCAAATTATTGCCCACATTTGCATAGGTTGTTCAACTACAGCAGGTGTCCACTTTCAATTGAGCAGTCAGTGTATACTCCACATACGTTGCATTAATTGCAAGATCCCGCAGGAGCCAAAATTCATGAAAAAAGTGCGACTTATAGTCTAGAAAATACGGTAATTTGAATGCACATTTCAATCACAGATTGTAGTTGAAATGCACATTCGAATTAAATAAACACTTTTTGTGGAAAAGTTTTTTTCTTCTTTGTTATATTTAAGCATGAGGCAGATTAAAAATCTATTTAAGCGATTTGTGCTAGTGTAAGTCTAACACATGAAACAGAAGGAGACACCTCTGAAAAATGGAAACTAAGGAAACTTTTAAAAAGCAAAAATTACTCCTGGTATAAATGACTTTAAATCTGGTAAATTTTCATAGAAACTTCTTGTGTCTTCATCCTCCCAAAGTGAAGTGTCAATATCGAACTGAAACTAGAAATTATTATTAATGAACAAAAATTCAATTACTAATTACAAATATTGAAATATTTGAATTTGTATAATTCATTACTTCATTGTTTTTAAAACGATTGTGAATATCTAGCGTTCCCATTTCAGATTCTTGTTTGTTGGCATCTAAAATTAAAGGAGGAAATTTTCTTTTCTACCTGCTGTAGTTATAAGAGAGTTCATATGCAATAAACATGACTATTTAGCTAAACTCTTACCATCATGTGGTAGCTCTGGCATATCCTCATCAAGTATATCCTATTTCAAAAAACAAAAGGAATGTTTTTTTTAAAAAGTTTTGAAAAGTAACATTTCATTGAAAAATGACAATCAACGTACAGCAAATTGTTGAGTGTTGTTCAATAATTTCTGATAAATGGCAAGAGCTGCTTCATACTTCTCCTTTCTTTCATTGTTAAGCTCACCTTTTGTCTAGGAGGAGAAAAAAAATTAAAAAGGTAAAGGTTTTTTTTTTAAATGCATTTAATCCTGCTTAAGGTAAACATTTATGGTTTAAAACTTTCAACCACAGATGTTTATGTTCACAAAAATTTTAGTTCATGGGGTTTAAACAATACAGTGCGACAAGTAATGGTTATGTCAGAATAGAGATAAGAAATTGATAAAAACTTTAAATTTTAACTATCAGAAGAAGTAGGAGCCAGGAATGCATTAAATTCAATAATTGTGAGATATTTCTGAGCAAAATAACTAATATAAAGATTAATTTAATGAGAGTTAAAAAAATATATATATATACCGTATTTTCCCGGTTTGAAGCCAGGTTCTTTTAGAGGCCAGGATTTGAGGCCTCATCGTAAGTAATAGAGGCCAGGTCATGTGACCACAGCCAGAAAGAGAAAGTGAAACTGTTTTTAATTTATGGAGGAAAGACAGAGGAATGAGGTTATAATTTCAGACGAGAAAAATGAATCAGAATAGGATATTGTAGTTATAATTTTAAGAAAAAATTTAGTGTATGAAAACGTAATGTAGATTACATTTGCAAAATAAAGGAACACATGAAAGGAATGCAGGCTTGGTCTCAAATATAAGCCTGGACTCAGTTACTGGCCTGGGGTGATGCATGCAATTTTCAATAGAGGCTGGAACCTCTAACCGAGAAAATACGGCAAGCTGTTCTAAAATGAATTGAATAAAAACATATCATTTTCTTCAAAATAGGACTGTATAGCTGACAGGATGGTGACTTAGAGTAGCACTAATGGAAGACTATGTCACCTGTCACCCTTCCCTCTCATCCTCCTTCAGAAATTAGCCAATGGAAAGTTTCATATTAGTGACAAGGAGGCAATTGTTAAATTGAGTAGAATCAAGAAGTAAAGGAGAATGCCCCTTAAAGAGTCAGATTAGAGATCTGTTGATTTCCATGCGTCCTCCATAGTGACCCTTATTTATGAGAGGCAAGCAACCGAGTCAGCTGGACCATGACTATGTCCACTTGGCTCTCTAAGCTTGTGCCTGTGAAGTCGTGAAATGTCACCAATGGTTAATAACCAGATTTCCTTGAATATTCTACAAAAGTTGAATCTTAATCACATGACGAAAAATCTTTAGACAATTTAGATGGAGTTAGTCAGATGGATAGCGACAAAAAATGTAGAGAGAGAGAGAAGAGAAGAGAGGAGAGAGAGAAGAGGAGATGACGATGTCCAGAATGCGGAAGCCAAATGCCGAACACACATCATAGTCTACAAGAAGTGAAAAGAAAAAGTCATACAATACAGGTAATATATTCATCTGGAACCAGAACATATTTTAAAGGTGTAAGCCTAAAGGTGTTTTCAAGTTGCATTTCTACAGACCAAAAAGCTCCAAAAGGATGAGTTACCGTAAAAGCGCAAACAAGTGCTGCGCGGCACTAATTCTGGTCTAAGCAAATTCAGCGCAGTGCTTATTTCTCTCAATGGGTAGAAAAATGAGTACATACCATTAAATGCCCATAGAAGGTGGACATGGGATTCCACGTAGTTGAGTACAGGTGGACATGGGATTCACGCTCATGCACGATAGTAGATTTAGTCGCTATCTTGTGTAGGCATTTGGTAGCGTCATCGACAATTTTGATAATCGCTAGGGCGTTTAATTGAGCCCGGCACTTATTTCTTTTAGGGTGAATTGGTGCGGGGTTTAATAGGATGCAGCGCTTATTTGCAGAATGGTGCTTGTTTGCGCTTTTATGGTAGATGTTCTTTTAGTAAATAAATATATTGTTATTGTTTTGACAGTTGCCATACTTTTTCCCTATTCACATATCATCCTTGGCACATCCTGTGTGTCAGGTAAAAATTTCAAGTTCTGGAAAAATTTGATTAGAATAAAATGGCACAATCATAAAATCTAATTGTAAAATAATCTACAATTATTATTATACAGATTACCGAAATAAATACAATTGCTGTGACTAAATTTCTAAACATTACATTTTTATTCCTTCTGAAGTGCATAACTGAATTAGTTTTAAGGGAGAGATTCAAAAAACCTGTTCCCTTGGGTAAATACAAAAAATACTAAAATGACCCAGAACATGCTAAAAGATCAGGAAGGAAAGAACTCACAAAAGATAGTATAGCTTCATCAATTTTAATTTATTGTGATAGGCACTGAACCATGAAAATGAAACTGGTGCTAAGTGATTACACTATGCACTATATTAGGTATGATATCATTGGGATATGAAAAAATGACAGCAAACTGCATCCCTCATCATCTCATAGAAGTGCAGAAGTGACATAGATATACATTCGCTGTATTGAAGGGTGATGCCTTTCTTCAGTGAATTACTATCATCAATGAAACCTGAAGGTATCAGTGAACGAGCTGGAACAAGGTGACAAACAAATTAATGTGGGCATCTCAGATCCCCACTTAAAAATGGTACACCAGGAACCCAGTAAAGTCATGGTAGTCCCACTGTGCCCCTTAACCTGGATGGCATTATCCTTCTTGCATTCTCAAAAACAAACTATGCTAACTATCATCGATAATTATTTAAAAAACATCTGTACCTGGCCTTACTGAAGAAGTGCCGCACTTCTTTAGTGGTAATCCGCCCATACTCATTCACAAAAATGCTTGCTGTCATGTTGCCACATTAGTGAGGGAACTATCGGTAAAATGGCACTGGGAAACATTGGAGCACCCACCCTAAATCCCAGATAAAAGTTAACATGACTTTAGCTGGATTCTCCCAAATAAATGCACCCACACAAAGACAATATTTTTTGCTGTTACAGAACAAAATAATAAAGAAAAACTGGAACTGAATGAACTATAAAAAAGTGAGAATCTCTAATCCAAGTCTTAGGCCATCGAGAATGAAGTCTTCAGTAAGATGTATCCAGCATTTCTTTTCTCATTTGTCTTTGCAGATTAGATTTTCACATTCTTTATAGTGCTGTTACAGAGGTCCATACAATAGACCAGATTCTAGCAGCTATCAACAAAAACGGATCTGGTGATGACATACACCATCTCCCATGAATATGAAATAAGTCATTCACATGGCCAATGTTTCATTCTTGCCTAAAACAAGGTCATTACAGTAGAACCTCAATAAATCGGATCTCAAGAGAAAAGCAAAATGCTTTAATTTATCGAGGTTAAGTGAAATAAAATTCAAATAATAGAGGTTAGTTTAGGTTAGGTTAGATTCAAATAATACTCCTGTATATTCACTAACATCATAAAAATTTTATTATTCAAATCAAATAGGCTTACTATTTGAACCCATTTCATATTTTTTTTTTTTAAATTATACTTTTTTTTAACACAAATTTATATTTCTAGTGCAAAATAATGATGAAATGTGAATCATGAATGTTAAGGATATACATGGATACCGTAAATACTGTATTAAGCGCCCAGGCGATTATTTGCAAAAATTCAGTGGACCCCCAGGTCCTTAATGCAGGCGGGCTGGTATTACAGGTCCGGCGCTTATAAAATTCTGCGTAACTGTGATGGAAACCATTATGCAAAATTCTCGCCCTTCTTCATCTTTTCTAAAGTATCCTGCTGTGTTTCCCATTCCCGAATGCATTTAGGATCAATGCTAAACTGTTTGGCTGTAGCCTCTGTAGAATGGTTTTCATTATACTTTACTGCCGCAAGTTTAATATTGATGCTATAACTGTGAAGTTTTCATTTTTCATCGGCTATGTTGCTTGACTGAATCCAAAATTAAAAGCAAGAAATTAGAAAACAGTCATGCGGGTATCTGATTTCCGGTTTAGCAGTGGCAGTTTGAAGGGAAAACATTCCCGTGAGAAGAAGCAAGAGAAGAAAAATCAACGAACTGAACTAAAATAAGCGCCTGGGCAGTTATTGAAGGTCCGGCGCTTACTTGTAAAAATTTGATAGACCCTCAGGCGCTTAATGCAGGCGGGCCGGTATTTCAGGTCCGGCGCTAAATACAGTATTTACGGTACGCTAATTTGCTGACAGGTATAAATTTATTTTCATCCACCAAAATAATACTTACATGTAAGATTTTTCTATTCTGTCGTTCCATCATTTGAATATCCTTATGATCCTTTGTTAGGTGTTTGCAGAGTGATAGATAATAATCTCTTAAAAGTGTTCGTACATTTTTCTGACGTTCTATTGTCAATACCTAGTGAAAGAAAATGGTAAACTTAAAATTTGATTTCTTTCAAAATTTCTTAATTTTTTATTGATAAGGTTGTACAGTATTCTAAAGATATTTCTGATTTTCCACTCTTGATTGCAGCTATCAATTTCAGCTCCTAATGTTACTTCCACTCAAGTAGCTAATATACAGGGTGTTTAAATATTCGTTGGACAAACTCCATATATAGATTTTACACATAAATATAAGATAGGAATGCAAAATTAAAATGTGTCAAACATGAGTCACATAAGAGTTATGTTTAAAGTAAGAACTTTGTTAGTGTAATTACGCAATGTCATCCTTTTGAAGCGTAGTAATTGGCTGGACTTTGATCGGTGACGGCTGCTGACCGCTGGTGATACTTGTCATGTGTTGTCGAGTTATTAGTAGCAATGATGGGTTTAACAAATGCTGAGATGGCTGATTTGCATATGGTTTATGGAGCTGCTAATGTTCCGAACCACCAAACATTTTACAAATTTAGATCAACGTTTGACAGAAACTGGGACTTTTGTTGTCAGAAAACATTTGTTAGTATTAACAGAGTTTCCATTTTAATCTCAGGGCACACATTAATGCAAAGTTGTTACAATGTAAAAACTGCTTCGAATTTTTTCACATGTTTATTAGACATTCCTATCTTGAAAACAAATGAAATTGGGTATAAATCTTAATAGTGTTTTAGTTTTTTCTCTTATTCCGAAAAAGTAATAAGGATAAAACTCCAATAATAAAAAATTAACTTAAAAAATGATAATATAATTTATTTAAAAAAAATTCTAAAATAGACTCCTTTCCCCTCGTAATAAATGTAAAACTCAGTTAAAAAATAAAACTCCTATAAAAATAATTTTCCTCAGTCTATAAGAAATCTATTTACAATATAATAAAAAACTTAATTATTTTAGAGATTGAGGTATTCTTACATTCACTTAAAGTCCAAATAATTAATAAAACAATTACTTTTTGTTTATATGTTGTTGTATCACTTCTCTTCTGTATGTGCTTCTGAAGATGAAGTGCTGGTTCTGTTTGAAAATGTTCAGCATTACATATTAAAACCATCTGTTTTCTTCTTCTTTTTTGGACTATTAATTGGCACAGCAATAAAAATTTGGACTACTTTCGGACTTTTCAAAATTAATTCAAATTTATGTCTCAAAATTGTGCTTCAAAATTTGTTTCCATCAACTGTTCATTCAATTCATCATGTTATTTTATTGTAAAAACTTCTACAGAGCACCTACACACCGTCATAAGTTCTTCCAGTTTACGCTCCAAGACAGTTTTCTACATTGTTTTATTAATTATTTGAACTTTAAGTGAATGTAAGAATACCTCAATCTTTAAAATAATTAAGTTTTTTAATATATTGTAAATAGATTTCTTATAGACTGAGGAAATTTATTTTTATAGGAGTTTTATTTTTTAACTGGAGTTTTACATTTATTACGAGGGGAAGGAAGTTTCATTTTATTTTAGAATTTTTTAAAATAAAATAGTTATCATTTTTTAAGTTAAGTTTTTATTATTAGGGTTTTTTTCCGTATTATTTTTTCGGAATGAGAGAGAAAACTAAAACACATTCCTATCTTGTATTTATATACAGTGTCCTCCCAAAAAATTTTATCAGGTGGGTGGAAAGATAAAATAGCCGGGCGGACAAAAATTAAAAACACATAAAATATTATGCAGTGGTGTGCAGTTTTTCGTGTATTCAGTCGGGCGGTCACCAAAATTAGCCGGGCGGTGCGCCCGTTCAAAAGGGCCTAGGGAGAACCCTGATGTATACGAAGTTTTTCCAACAAATTTTAAAATGCCCTATATTGTACTTAAGGTGGAGCGTGCTAATTGTGTTTGCAGGGTTAGTGCATCTCCTGAATATAAAACATGTCCGAGATTGGAAAATGTCAGCACCTATTTCAAAGTGTTTCCTGGGGTCCTATAATGATTATATTCACCAGTAAGTCGGTTGAAATTATCATGTAGATAGCCGAAAACAAATTTATGCTTTCAACTTAGCCATCATATTTGTTAGGGTTTTGATACCATTCCTGCATGTACACTGAGCTTTGGAAGAAACGTGAGGTAATGTTCTCCATTCAGGTTTGGAGGTAGTACGTGCAGTCTGATAATCTGGTCATGTAGAGTTCCAGCCCAAATGTTGACATGAAAGCGTTCCTGATGGCTGGAGATGTGTGTGGCATGAGGGTTATGTTCATCCCAACTATGGCTGTTGTGGCAATTGGAACATGCACTCCTTGGTGAATCGTGATTTATCCGAAAAAATAACACAAGTGCTGAATGCAGGATTGTTAGTAACATTCTGAAGATACCATTGAGAAAATTCCACGTGTGGTACATAGTCTCCACGTCGCAAAGCCTGAATTTTCTGTTTCTGGTAAGGATTTGTTGGTGCTCATGTAGAATGTTCCATACAGTCGTGTGATTGATGCCCCTATCATGTGCAACTGCACGGGTGGCTTGTGGATGGGTTATCTGCAAATCCTTGCAGCACGTCCTCTTCAACATGTCGTGTTCACACAGTCCTTGAAGAACCAGCGTCATGTCATGCCTGCTGGGTAGAAATTGTCCTGTTTCCCGTAAGCACAAATGTTGCACGATATCATCTCAGAGGGAACCTCTTGCGGTAGAGCCTTGCAGCTTCTCGTGCATTGCCATGAGCCTGGCCATACAACAGATGTATGTCTGCCATCTCTCCATACGTGAACTCATGTTGTAATCTTTGCAAGTGTGGTGCTTCTGCTTGTACGTACTTCACAGACTGTGCCTGGTCAACCTTGATGAGGAATGTGATCACCCGTGCATTCTGATTCACCAATTAGTGCTTTCACTGGTAATTTCCTGCTTTGCATGCAGCTCTGCAGATGCTGTGCAGTGCAGCATTCACAGGGGATGGTCGGGATCTTTACGCCTTTTTAACTAGTTTACAACTTTTTTGTGGGGAAAATGGTATTCGGAATAGTTGTTAGTTTTGACCTTCCCTATCACCTCTCCAAGTCTGACAATGGAATTCATAAACACCCTGTATACAGATAGAGTCAAAAGTCTGTTACTCCCTTCCTATCTTGGATACCAATTTAGTATGCAACTTCCAAAACAGGGAATAAATAGGAACTTGAGGGTGTTCAAGCTGATAGAGCACCTTTCATCATCTCAAATACGCAAATTAGGACACATCCAAATTCTATCTCGAAAACCGTAAGAGAAAGACCAAAAATTCCAATTGCACATTTGTTCAACAGTAAATTCCAAACAAAACAAAAAAAGTTCACCAAAATCCGATGAGCGGATCACCCACAATCCTCACTGCAAGCTCTGCAACATTAAAACCTTGATTCTTGTCAAGATTGAGGCAAGGGATGTGTGGCCATAGGAGGAAACAAGAGCAAGAGTACAAAGATCCTGGGTTCAAGTCTCGGAAGTAACCACAGAGTGTTTTTTTTACTTCTGAATACCATTTGCCAAGCATGCAAATTATTTCATGTACCATCCTCATCCTGTTCTGTAAAGTTCCACAATTTACCATAAAGTCACCAGTTTCCTGTGATATAAAAAGGGATGTTGAAGCTGAGAAAAAATCAGACCAAAGCAAGATGGCACAGTACACTAACCAGGAAATGATCAACATGGTCTTCTGCCTTGGTGAGGTGAGGTGAGGCGAGGCGAGGCAAAATAATCATGCAACAACCAGGTATCGTTAAAATGTCGTGCAGAATTATGCTATGGTGCAAGTGGACATCACATTGAACACTATCTGGATGGATGGAAAGACTTACTTTGTATCAGATGATTGTTTGGAAGCAACAAACTGTAGAAGAGCCAATTGTCCTGTTGCAGAGCTTGCAATGAAGATTGTGGGTGACCTGCTCATCGGATTTTGGTGATTTTGTTTTTGTTTTGCTTGGCATTTGCTGTTGAACAAATGTGCAATTGGAATTTTTTGTGTATCTCTTATTGTTTTCAGGATAGTATTTGGATATGTCCTAATTTGTATATTTGAGATGACAGAGCACCTTCAAGTTCCTATTCATTCCCTGTATTGGAATTTGTGTAACTATATTGATATCCAAGATAGGAAGGGAGTAACAAACTTTTGACTCACCCTGTAGATTGGATTAGTTAACTCGTTAATGTGAAAAACAAAAAGAAAAATTCCACAACACAGATTCTGGACCATGGATATCTAGCTCATTGCCTCTATCAACTAAGCCACCATGAACAACAAAGTTGTCTCCAAGTGTCCTAAAGACTGCTAAGCCGTCAAAGTGGAAGCCCAATGATAGGGCAGACACCCGATTGAGAATTCCATTCTGAAACATCAGCTTGTAAGTAAAGAATTTCTCCTTTCTTTATTTTAATAATAAACATTAGCAAGCTGATAAAAATTCACATTAAATTGACAGATGAAAACTAAAACTATGCTTCAACATTAGATAACTAAATATGAAAAACCAAAGGAAAATTTTCACGACCAGAATTCAAGCGACGAGTTAAATACTGGTGGTCCCTAGTTTGAATTCAGATTGGGGAATTTTTCCTTTCATTTTTCATATTAATTTAATTATCTAAAATTGAAGTGAGGCTTTAGTTTTCATCCATCACTTAAGCAACTAGGGACAGGCTTAAGCCAATTAATGGAGGATCAAGGGGAATAGCAGTACCTAATTAGTGATGAAGGGTTGGATACTTATGATGAATCTGAAAATGTGAATCCAAATAATCACTGGATTGAAGGAGAAAGAATGTGGTTAACATTTGTATGATTAAATTAAAATCAACTAACCTGATTAATATGAAAGATTACACAATGTTAGCCAAAAAAGAGCATGAATCCAAGCTCATTCGAGAAGACTGCAAAATTGTGTGATGATAAAGTGGTGGAGACTGGCAATGGATGATGAAATGAAATCACAAATTATGCATGTGCAAATTCATGCACACAAAGTTAACTTATGCTTTGATGTGAGGGTGGTTCAAAGAGTTAGTTACACCTGTCATCAGCTTATGGTAGAATTAGGATCTTGCTGTTCTCATTCACGATATGATTATGCCACACAAAGTATGCACAACACAAGATTTGCTATAGACATTTGGGTAAGAGTTATGGAAATCCACAGACAGTCCTGACGTTGCACTAAGATTTTCACCTTCTCAGCCGAAAGAACATCTGGGCAGATAATGATACATCAAAGATAAGCAGGTGAAAACAGCAGTCATATGATGGCTTCACAACCATTTCTATTGTCAAAAATTAAACATTTAGTTGTGTGTTCAGATAAATGTTTACAGAAATTACCATATTTATCCGAATATTGTATAACAAGACCTTGGATGATATTTTTTGGAAGGCATTTTTGGAAAAAAAAAAAATTAATGTTATTTGCTATATACAGTAAAACCCCGTTACAACGTACCTCACTTTAACGTACATTTCAGAATAACGTACACATTTCTCAAATCCCCGTCCCAAACGTAGGTATTTTAATGCTAAAAAGTTTCAGAATAACGTACCTCACTTTAACGTACATTTCAGAATAACGTACTAATTTTACATCCCCTTGGTTAAATTATCCCTTCAGTGCAACGTACATCGTTCACATGTCTTGCTCTGATTAGTCAATGCAGTCCATGCGAAAGTTGCAACTGGGCCAATGGACTAATTAAGCAGAGTTCACATTTCATTGGTTGGTCAGTATAGCAAATATAAACCCGGAAATCTCTGCATGCTACTCAGTCAGGATCCAATTTGTGCTGCAATTAGATTAGAGACCTTCACTTGACGGACGATTGCCTATCTTCAATACGGTAAGATTATGTGTTTGTTTATTTTAATTTATGTTTGTTTAATTTAAGTGCATATAACAGGGTGACTAGCGATCGGGAAAAGTTAAGTTGTATATGCTATAATGTATTTGTATTGAATAAAATAAAATGCATTCATGTATTCTTATGTTTTTCTATGAATATATGCATTTTTCACAAGCTCCCCCACCCCCAGTTTCAGAATATCGTACACCTCAGAATAGCGTACAAATTTCCAGGTCCCTTGAAGTACGTTGTAACGGGGTTTTACTGAACTATAATAATTTAAAGTTATTTAGATTAATTATTTGCATTATTTATATTATTTATTTACATCATTCTTCATTTGAACTATCACACTCATCTTCACTATCTGTAGCACATGCTGTTTCATTGTTGTCTTCCCAAAAAAATATACCCACAGCCACGCAATTTAATTGCAGATATGTATTTCTTGAATTCTTTTTTATAGAATTACTAAAAATTCTATTCTAAAAATCAAAAATCTAATCTAATTTGTGATACCGATTAATGTCTGGAGACCATTCCATGATTTTATATTTGGCCAGTTGTAGTCATGGAATGGTCTCAAGACATAAATCAGTCATTGTGTTTTTGCTCCAAATAATCTTTGAAAGGCTTGTTTACAACCACATCTAAAGCCTATAATTGTGAGGTCCATGCCTTCTGGAATGACAAAGATCAGTGTTGGCATCTAAACCAAGATGTTGATGTTCAACGTTTTAGACAGTTTAAGGAAATGTTTTTTTTTTCCATATGTGCGAATCTTTATTTGCTATTCATTAGCTTCAATGTGATGTTCAGTAACATAGGTGAAACCAAAACCTCTAAATCTGATGTGCACGGATTTTTTTTTCCCCAAATATGCGAATGTAATACAGTGCTCCCTCTATATAACGCCAAATTTAAAACGGCAAGTCCATATAACGAATTTTTTCCAGAAAATAACTTTGTTATATGGACTTGCCATTATTATAAATTTGGCATTATGCAGAGTCCCGTTATATAGAGGGAGCACTGTACAACCCTAATTTTTTGCCTCCCCGATTTTGGAAAAAAAACCATAGGTTACCTAGAGTAATATTCAGGAAAATACGATTGGTTACTTTATAGAAAAAGATCAAGGTATATGTATTCTATCATATCATACAACAAATCTCTATAAAGGTTTCTTTAACTACAATAATCAGGTGTAACTTATTTTCTGAATCAAATTCACATATAAACTGCATCTATTATATTAGAATCCTACATTCAGTTTTGTACATGGTCATTTCCTGTAATATACAGGGCAATTCGAAAGTCCCCGAACTCCAAGTTTAAAACTTATTTGCTGCAAAAGTATAAAAGATATCTGAGTAAAATCTTAGGAACGCGCTGCGCAACGTGAGAGCACCACGTGACACGACGGTTGCGTGGGCGTAGGTGAACAGCGATGTTCAGTCGGTCATGTTTCTCATGCAAGAACAGAGTCACATTCGCAGAAGTTTATTTTGCGGAAGATTCATATGACTGTTGCATTCAGCACTTTCAAAAGAAGTTTCCTGATGCTCCCATACTGTACCAGGGACACAACTGTGTATAGCAGTTTCACGAGACATGTAGTGTGTATGAAAGTCAAAAAGTGTCCGACGGGCCGTGGTGACGACCACGTTTCTGGAGAAAATTCAGGTTTCCCTGCAGTGCTCTCCCGGCGTCACTTCAGCAGCTGTCTCAAGAGTTAGGGGCCTCATACTCAGCTTGCCAGAGGGCTACAAAATGTGTAAAGTTACGGCCGTATAGAATTCGAGTAGCTCAAGAGCTTCGTTGGATTCGGAAAAATGCACTGTTTACTGCCATTGTTTTAAGATTTTAAGCGCAAGAGTTGTACTGCATGAAGTTGGACACTGTTCTTGCATGAGAACCATGACTGACAAAACATCACGTTTTGCACGTGCAAGCGACGTGTCACGTAGTGCTCTCACGTTGTGCAGCCTGTTCCAGAGGTCACACACAATTGCCACAAATAGCAATACTCTGATATCTTTTGTAGTTTTGCAGTAAATACATTTTAAACCTGGAGTTCGGGGACTTTCGAATCACCCTGTTTAATAAGAGAATACACCTACGCAAACTGACTTAACACAGGACTTTGATTAGTGTATCATGCAGTAATCGAATTTTTTAACATATATTGCAGTAGTCATTGGTTATGTAACCAGGCTTTATTATGATGCTAATTTCCTAGGTTCCAAATTCTGAGAGTATTGCCAGCATATATGAGCAATTAAAAAAATTAATAAATGTTTAATAATAAAAAACACAATTTAATGAAACCCCTGAAACCATTTATAGTAACAATTAAAGCCCTGAAACAATATAAAATTTAATTTTTCAGTCTTCAACCACAGGTTTTTAACCTACAATAACTAGTTACTTTATTCCATCTTATTTCAAATAGTCCCACCGCCTTTTCCAGTGCTCTAAAAAATCTTCCTTGGTTTTAATTAATGGCAATTTTGAAGAACACAAATTTTCGATCTTGTATATTTTTTCTTGCACGTTTTACTTTTTTTTTTTCTTTTTTTTTTCTCCTTCACACATATTAACAATATTGTTATGCAAAACTTTGTATGTAAGAAGATTATTTTTTACTCACTTCACTTCGTGGAACGTCAATGCCAAATTTTTCAGCTAGAAGGCGAACCCGCCTTGGAATGAGGCCTGCATAATCCTCCCCACAATGTTTGCAGAAGCTCAAAATTATATTTAAATTGTTATGTTCTTCTTTATCAGATGTCGTGAGAACAGTGAGAAGATTTCCAAGCAAGGGAAGACCCTCCTTATGAGTAAAGACACCTGATGAAACCAATTCTGCGTAAAAGCGGAGGTCCACACGCAACTTACTAGGATTTGAGATCTGAAACAAAAAAGTCCAAAAATATAAAATTATAACACTATTACGAAGTCTTTAATACAATACTTACAATTATCAGCAATGTTTAATTTAAAAAGAATCATGTGCTTGTTGTCTGAAAGTTGTACAAATTCTCTTCTACAGTGCAAGTCAAAATGATAGAACCAGTCACAAATGTAGTCATACTGTACTTTATAGATAACTATCTTTATGACTATTAAATATAAAGAAGATTACAAGAGTTGCAACTTGGCAATTTTATACACTATTAATACACAAACTATAAACATTAGTTAGACAAATCAAGCATTGAAGCAGTTTGTTCCTGGACCAAAATGACAGAGCCATTGTGATGTTTTGTCACAAATTTAATCTTAATATTTTGTATGTTGACCTTTCGAGTATATTGTTTAGGCATTGTTTTTACGAGTCCTTGCAATGTTTCTAACAAAAAAAATTTTCCATTCCTCTTGAATCACAGTTTTCAGTTCTACAATTATGCTGTACTCTTTACCCTTACCATACACTTGTCTTGCCAGAATTCCCCAGACATTATCATTAGGGTTCAGGTCTAAGAAAGTGGTGGCCAATCTGTAACACAAATTCCATTATCCAAAAGCCATGTCGAGTTTGCTGTATGAATGGGTGCACCGTCTTGTTGAAACTAGAAATGCAGCTCACCCAGATGTTCTGCTACAAGCAAAAGATGGTTCATTAGCATGGTCTGACAGTCAAATGCAGTCGTATGACCAGAAATAAACACGATGTCAAGTCTTTCCATTCCAGCTGAACCCATCCCAAACCAATACTGATTCTCCTCCTTGATGAGTTGAGAACAGTTTTTCACCGTTCAGAACATCATTCCAGTTGTACAGGGTCCAGCATAAAGACCTCCCCTATAGATATAGATAATTACAAAGAAAGAAAGAAAGATACAGAGAAAATATTTTTATTTATGAATAACATACACTATGCCATTTTACATTAGCTTCTTTTAAAAATTAAATCCCTTAAATGGCTACCTCCATTACCGACACAATAACAAAGCCTTTCCCGGAAGTTATCCACAGCTCTTCGCGTCATTTATGGCGGAATGTTAACCACATTCTGGGTGATTACCTCCTTAAGAGCTTCCAGGTTTCTAGGGCAATGTTTGAATATTTGTGTCTTTAGGTATCGCCAAAGGAAAAACTCACAAGGCATCAAATCTGGCGACCTTGGGAGCCAAGCAACGTCACCGTGCATGGATAGGAGACGCCCAGGAAACAAATTTCTCAGAATTTCTAGAGAATGTTGATATGGCTGAGCTGTAGCTCCGTCTTATTGGAACCAGACATCTCCTTCATGAAATTCACAGTGTATTCCCGCTTCTCATCTTCACAGTCCTCAAAGAATTGGTTAAACTTGGGCTGGAGGAAAGTCTCTAATATGTGACAGTAATGATTGGAATTAACCTTTACCATCTGGTTATCTTCAAAAATGTACAGACCCCATACACCAAATTCGTTAACGCTACACCAAACGGTAACATGAGGGCTGTGTAGTGGTTGCTGGTAAAGTTCTCGAGGGTTACCTTCAGCCCAGTACCGAAAATTTTGCTTATTTACATTGCCTGCCGAATGTAATAGGGCCCTCTATCATCGTAACCCAACAACCACTCATCCAGTAGCCTCTCCAAATAGGGGAGGTCTTTATGCCGGACCCTGTACTTCCAATCATCATGACTGTCCAAAATGAATTTTTTTTTGCCACTAAATATTTCAGTTTGCCCCTGGGATATCCAGGATATCAAAAAACAAGCCCACTCCACTCTTTTTTTGTTTATGTGAATCCTTCAATGGTGGAACACCTTTCATTCGTTTGTATTTCAGAACTTTGGAAGCTCTTGCTACATGCAATACTGTAGATTTTGAAACACTGATTGATGGTCGTGATGTAACTTCTTTAGAACTTGTGGTTGAGTTGCTAAGCATCTTCACAACAGTTTGGTTTTGACGAGACATCAAAGACGGTGGTCTGCTTAAGATCTCTTTTTACCATACGACTTTGGATTTGCAAGATAATTGTCTATCATATGATGAGAATGCTTTAGGTAAAGTGCCACTTCTCTGTTTGACAAACCAGCTTCCTGCAATTCTTTAATCTGTCCCTTCTCTTACTCTAGCAATGCTTTTACGGCCCATAGTGTTAAACAGAATGAAGAACATTATTATTATACATGAGAAGGAGTGATTTGTAATCATTCAATTAAATAAGTAAATCTCCTTTTCTAATGTAAAATAAATGACATAAATAAATAAAATCTCAGGTCGTTGCATATCAAATGTCGGATTGCAGAGGTCATCTTTAATGGCCCTCTAGAAAGGACATCTTCACACGTGCTTGGGGTTATCCCCATTGCAATCCAAACATTGTTGCCAACGATTTGGCAGCTTCTCGAGCCCTCTCCGATAGAATCCATGGTCACGGGACTCAATAAACTCCCGGAATGCGTTTTCGACGTCTGCTTGGGTTAGGAATGTTTTCCTCCGGGGAAAATTGTCCAGGCTTTGGAAAAGATGGTTGTCGGTAGGATAGAGGTCCGGAGAGTACAGGAGGTGTGGAAGCACCTCGTAGCCCAGAGCCTGTAGCGCCTACAAGGTCGTTCGTGCAACGTGCAGACGCGCGTTGTCATGCAGCAGAAGGATGCCTTTGCGATGCACAAGTGCAGGTTGTTGCTGACATAGTTTTGTGTGCATACGATGCAGTTCACGACAGTAGGTCGCAGCGGTGATCGTCTCCCCTAATGCAGTACACCACCAAACTGTAACCATGGATGTTCCACCAAACTGTAACCATGAGCTTCCTGGGGTGCAACGGGCGTTTTGGGAACTGCCGTGGGGGTTCATCAGCATCCAGCCACTGTGCTGACAGTTTCCTATTGTAGTACATGAGCCACTTCTCGTCGCAGGTAACAATGCGATCAAGAATCCCCGCTTTTTCATGGCGCAAAAAATTCCGTACACACATCCAACCAACGCTCTTTTTGGTTTTCCGTAAGTTCATGAAGGACCCATTTGTCCTGCTTTTTCACCCTGCCGATGCTCCCCTGACAGTCGGCGATGATACAGCATGATCCCCTGCAAGGTCCCGAACAGTTTTTGACTGGTCCTCTTCCACAGATCGCTTCAGATCAGCATCATTCAACATGTTGGGCAGTCAGCCGGGTGGCTCATTTTCCAGGTCCATCACTCCCACCCGGAATTTTCGGAACCAACGTTGGACAGTATGTTTGTTTATGGTGCCTACACCGAATACCTTATTGATGTTTCGAGAGGCGTTGGATGCAGTGTGATTCTACCTGAACTCGTAATGCATTATCACACGTAATTCGGGAAACAGAAAATCATCGAAACCCTCATGTCTAAGACCAGGAAGAGTCAAAGGCTTGACATGTGGACAAGATCGGACACACAAGGTCCACATTCTTCGGATTACGTCATTCCAACAATTAAGACTCTGACTATTAGAAGACCAAAATGAAGTCATGACTATCTTCGCTTGGGTTCAAACACTATTAAATATCATCACAGACATGCAAATTTCAGGCAGCTGGCAGCTGATAGGTTTATCTCTGGGACTGTACCACTTTGTTATGGGTATTTGCTACTAAATGTGGAAACAGTGCTGAAGCGCGGAATCCACCTCGAAATCCGACATTTGATATGCAACGACCTGATAATCAAAATAAAAGTCACCAATCCAAGTCCCAATGAAACTGGATGAGCTTGAAGAAATGACTTCTATTTCTACAAGTCTGTGATTTCATCATTTCTTCAAGTTCATTCAGTTTCATCAGGACTTACATTAGTGATTTTTATTTTGATTATTTTATTTATTTATCTCATTTATTACATTAATTAAAAGATTTACTTATTTAATTACATTAATTAAAAGATTTACTTATTTACACCCATAAAAGATAATGTACAAATCCAAAAATTGAATTTGCATGCTACTACTAGGTAGAATATGCAGCTGCTAATTATTTTCGTGAACTTATTGTAACAATTGCTGTACTGGCTCTATCATTTTCACTCAGTAGCAAACGCACTTAATGTTTGATTTGTTTAATTAATCATTATATTTTGTATTTTGAAAATGTATGGAATTGCCAAGTAGTTACAACTCTTACAATCTTCTTTATATTTAACAGTCATAGAGATTATTTGTTCCAAAAGTACAATATGACTGCATTTGTGACTGGATCTATCACTTTGACAACATCGTAAAAATATTGCTACAAATGTTTTAAAGTTCTTGTGTGGCCAAATTTAAAACCAGAACGACTGATTTAAAATCAAGCATAAAGTTAATAAGAAACATATTCAAGGACAAAATAATTCCTTCCCATGTACATGTATTAGATACTTTGTCACACTCTTCACCATCCCATGTCTGATTTTCTCAAGTTTGCAATGTGGTTTTTCAAAGGATTTTTTAACATTGTTATAAAAGAGACAATGAAAGTTTATAATAAAAAGAACCGAGAAAACTTGAGATCATCTACAAGGATTGGATAAAAAGTAATGCCAGCACTGCTGCTGTCAGTCACGTGAGTCACATGTCCTTGAGCTGTAGTGGAGTTGAGAATGAAAGTCGGATAAACCAGTGCAGTGAGTGGTAACGGTTGTACAATATTCAGTCAAATACTGCAGAGCTTTAAAATACCAGAGGTTAGTACAAGCGCCCTAATGACATCCATGGGATAATACTGCACAATACTGTCCTATAAAGGCAGACTGTAGATGCTGCCTACTGTTGTTGTTTCCTGCAATACCACCTTCATTTAGCTTGAAGAAGGAAAGCAACGGCATTTTCTGGAAGCAATTGCTGTCATCCTTCATGACAATGCTAGGAGTCACACCGCTAACACCATGAGACATCTTCCATGCTACTGGCAATGGGAAGTATCGGAATATCCACTCCACTTACATGATAAGAGTCCGTGCGATTACGATCTCTTCGCCACAATGAAAGAGCCACTCGGAGATACCACTGCAACACAAAAATTGCATTATCCATGTCACAGAGTGGTCACTTCGGGAAGTCAACAGGGAGATGGGTGCACTAATGGTGTTCCACAAGTGTGGTAGAAAGTGGTAGAAACATCGGAAGTGATTATGTTGAAGAAATGTAAGCGATGTTCTAATAATAAAGCCTTTTCAAAAGTATAGCACTGTTGCCATTACTTTTTATCCAATCCTTGTGTAAAGGTCAACTTTCACAGGTGTTTCTGAATAAACTAACTTTTGTCCGACTAATAGACAGCAAAATTTGTGCTATGGGAATATTTTTTGGGGTTCCACATCTTCCTATAACTTAAATTGAATTCTAAAACTACAAAAATGGTTTTTACGAACTTTAACAAAAACACCGAAGGTAGAATCGGTCTCATATTTATTTCGATCATTACATATTTTAATTATTGATCAAATTTATTTTCTTCAATCCTGCTGTTTTATTTAAAAAGTTATAAATTTACTTTTGAAAGTGTCCACCCCAATTATTATTAAGGCAACCTACGAGAGGCACAATTATCATACCCGCAATGCTGACCGAGTTTGTTTGCAGTTAGTTAAGCAGGAATACTGTTGTAGGTGTGTTACTGTTAAAGAATTAAAGAATTGGTCTTTATTGCCTAAAGAAGTTCAGACATTAACATCATATACTCAATTTAGGAAAGCATTAAAACAATATATCACTGTATTTAATTTATCCTAAGTTATGATTTAAACATTATATTAGGCCACAGCGCATCTTCTCTTACTTGTAAATACCCTTTAGGCTATACTTGTCTGTTGTTTATGGACTTGTCTATTTACTATTCATTATTGTTACTTATGACAGACTATGTGCTGACTATCTAAGATAGTCTTTATCGATTGTCTTATTGTATATTGCATATTATTTATTATTGTATCCAATGATTATAGTTTGTTTTGTATATAGCCAATTTATGATAATTACCTGCAACTTTACTAACTTTGTTAATGTTTTGTATACAGCCCTCTGGGACCTAACTCGTCAGTCTACGACCATACAGTTCCTAGTTGGGTGTTGTTATATTTCTTAATAAATTCTAGATTCTAAAAATTGTTTGAAAATTGTGTGACATGTTTGAGGCATCAGGGCATATTTTTAATTTGTTTATTGTTTTGTAACATTTCGCAGGATGAACCTACCAGAAGGGAATTTTAGTTCTATTCCCTTCAATTTCCATTCCTTTTTCTTTTTAAAATTCAATTAATCACAGCTGAATGGGATTTCTGCCAGCATAAAGCAAACTATGATGTCATTGTTTGTTTGGTAATGGGTTAAATCTAAGTGAGTTTTTCTGTGATTGATTCATGAAGAACCAGCATAGTAACTACAAACAAAGAAAAATTTCAAAACTAAATGTTTGAGTGCAGACAATGGATCTCTGCTAAATCGGAAGAAAAATGCAGTCAATATTTTTCAGTGGGTTGTTAAGGAGACTCTCATATATCCCTGAATCTGTATATTTTAAAGAAGCTTATTAGTTAGGAATAAGAAACCAAATGGTATGCTGAGAGCAGAAAATTATTGGAAAAAGATTCCCTTGAAATGGTCATAGATGCATCTTTTCTGAATATACTGAGAGCTTTAATAATATGATCCTTGTTAGTTGATGGACATACATACTCTGCTTCAGGCTTTGAAACTTTCTATTTTCAGTAGTGTATACGATATTGATATATGAGAAAATACACTAACCTGCAATATTGGAACGGATAGTACACATGTATGGGAAAAGTGATGTTAATTTATCTTGTTTTAATATTTTGATGGACCTCTGCTAACCTTCTGGGGATACTTTCTACAAGATTCCAATCACCAGATTCTTGTATTTGGGTCCATTTTTGCTGCAAGAACCTAATCATGTCATCAGTGGTTATTGTTGCCACGAAAAATACTGCAACAATCGAATCTGAGTTAATCGGGACAAATGATGCATGATCTAACCACTGATGATAAAGATTTTTCAAATCTATCAACTGAATTTTATATACGAGGATCCAATCGTTTCTTCTCAAAATAGTTTTAAATTCAAATTTCTTTCTTTTTTTTTTTTTTTTTCAAAACGTACAACCCTCTACTTCTGAGCTCCTCATATGCAATTTATCTTTTAAGTCTTAGAATCTAAGCAGATCACTCTACGTTTCTTCTTCATAGTTGTAGACTTGATTCTACAGCATCCTTGTTTCCGAACCTACCTGGAGAATGGCGACACGAATTAAATGTAATTCTGGTTGCATATGTAGTGGGCTATATCTCGCGATCACAATAATTTGAATTTGCAGCGCAATAATTGGAATTTTGGTATCACATTATAAACCCTGATAATCGAGGTATTTCCGTATTTGAACATTTTTTGAGGTATGTTTCTAAGAGGTAATCTTTTTTTAACAATTTGGATAGTTCATTTAGATTAGTTTAGTTCCAACTGATCAAAAATATTCAGATTTTTTTTATATATCCAAAAAATTTAACATTTAACAAAAGTGTTTTGATATCAAAAATATTTATTACCATTACTGGTACATCGATCTAGAGATGTTTGTTGAATGGATTGTAAAACATAATTCTGTTTCTTAATTATTTTATTAATTCTTTGTTTCTTAATAAAATATTTATTATCTTCATTAAGCATTGTTGAAATTTTTTAAGCAAATTAGTGTGATTGTAATCATCACTCATGTCAATGGTCCAAAGTCAGTGAGAGTTGTAGAACTTGAATTTATTAAATAAACACAAAGGGACTGTCATAAAGTAATACTTGAATTTTACTTGTGTAACTAATGAGTTTTGAAGTCACTTCCATCACTGGAGCTAATGAATATATTGTGAAGATGTAGCAATACCTTAACAATGACCGAACAAATACCTTCCATCTAAATATTTCTTACACATTGGAAGTCGAAACCGATAGAAGCATCAACTCTATGGACTTGACCATACAAAGAACATAATCCAAACTTCGAAATATTTAGAAAGCCTACGACCACCTCCAACATAATAAATTTCTTCTCCAACCACCCGATCTCACACAAAAAAGCCACCTGGAAATACCTTGAAGAAAGAGCCTTCAGAAATGCAAATCAGAAATAGAAACAATTCATAGTCTAGCAAAACGCAACCACTTCCTAAAAAGTTAGTGAATAGAGTAATAGAGGATGCCAGGAACAGAACTATGACAAAACCAAACACCAACGGCCACAAAAGAAAACATAAAGAAGGAAAAAGTAAATTCAACATGTTCACATACTTCGGTCCCGATATTTATAGAGTTACAAGAATATCTGAAAATGGAGGAACCAAAACCACGTTCCGTACCAAAACTATGCTAAACCCTATACCATTATTAGGCCACAATAATTATGAAAGAAGCCGAATATACAAGCTATTGTGCCACAACTGCCAAAGGTTTGATTCAAGAGTAACGAACCATCGTGAACACAGACATTCCCTAATATAGAGGGACAGAAATTCCACCTTCACAGACCACACAATGGTTTCGGCAAGATCAGTGAAATCATGGAAGTCGTCACACAATCCGAAGATGGCAAAAAACTAGGACTTATTGAAAACATTGCTATCCATAAATAAAAGCAGCAAAATTGTAATAATTTATTGAATAACCAAACTAATTTTGACATTGATGTAATCCTTGATGTAATCAAAGACAATCCGTAATCTTCAACCAATCGCCTCTCACATTATATTGCTAAATTTATTACCTTTCTTTACCTTCCTATGTTAGGCCAATCAGATGCTCCATCTTACTAACATCTGATTGGCCACCACCTCTTATTATGTACTTCCAGTCTTTTTGTGTAGTGCAACTTCTTCACATTGTATCCATTAGCTCTGATGATGAAGTGACTTTAAAACACGTCAGCTATACAAGTAAAATTCAAGTATCGCTTTATTACAGTCCCTTTGTGTTTATTTAATCTTTCAGCAATACAAGGCCCACTGCTATGGATGTTTATTATCCTATATGTCAACTTGAATTTATTCAATAAAAGTAAACTCTGTAAGGATTTTACACAAATCTCTTCAATTCATGCTTACCATTCTGCTTAATCAATTTGATAAAATTTCCTGATGTGCTAAAGTTTAGAATGAGAATATTTAACATGTGAATATTTCTCATTTTTATCATAATTATTAATTATGAAATATTCTGAACACATTAGAAATCCATTTATGAATTTGTTTATATTCGGTATGTCCAAAAGTCAGGCTATGCAAAGAAATTGTAAAAGATATTGCAATTAAATGATAAACTTATAGCAGCAGAAAATATATGGAAACCTATAAAACATAGTGTAGAGCACAAAACAAAAAATATATTAAAATGGTTGATATGCAAAATAACAAAATCGAGAAGAACACAAGTTTATGCAAATTATCTAACAAACATAAAAGGTATATGCTTTCAACAGACTGGCATTAAGCATCTGTAAGAACAGAGAGCCTACTGTGGATATTAACAATTAGAATAGAGAAAAACTTCTTGTTACAGAATGTTGGGCTATTATTCTCATGCATTCTTTGCTGTAAAATTTTTGTAATGAAATTTAGGCCATCAGATTTTGTTTTAATCTATCATTTCAGAAATATATACTAACCTTTCACATTCTTCACATGAAATTTATTCATATCCTGATTTTTAGACCATACTGCACAACCATAAATTCCAAGCATTCTAAAAGTAAATATCATTTGATATATCATACTAACTTTTTCATCTTTCTTGAAGGACAACACCTTTTGCCAATGTTCAAGAAGCATAGGGGAGAATTCAGCATAGCGCTGATGAAGAAGTGAGCAAATCTGCACTCCACAATTGACATCAGTCATCTACAATAATTAACAATTGTATACAATAGAAAGAAATCTTGAAAAAAGTTAACAATGAAGAGAACAATAAATAGAGAACAAAAGGATAAATCTTACTTTCAATTTGGCCTCAACAATAGCAGCAGCCTAAAAGAAAATGAAATCATATTTCAAATTCAATTACAAACTTTTAAAATTAACTGTTGTCAATATTCTGCAAGATGAATTCTTAAAACATTTAGCTACTTACAGCTTCCCCAATATATTTAGTCAGATTTAGGGTACTCATATCTTTGATTAGAGATTCTTTTTGGGCCTCCGTGAAGTTTTTCTAATTATAACAAATAAAAGTAATTAAAATACAAAAGGAAAAAGAATGAAGACCACAAACAAGTAAATAGATTACCAAGCGTTTAATGAATGCTGTATTCTTCTTCAAATTTGAATCTAATTTGCTAAAAAATGATTCTTCTGGTCGATTATCTAATAAAAAAAGAAAAGGGTGTGTGTCCATTACAGTATTTAAAGTGAAAGTAATTAGTAAATTAGTTATAAAAATACAGTTTAAACAAAAAACAAAATGTTTATTTCTGTGTCCATTTTTCTTTGTACTATTTTTGGATCAATTATACAGTATGAACATGAGAAAACTATAATAATGTTGGACATATTTATTTCTTAAACTACAAGTTCATAAACATCACATTGCAAACGCATAACAAAATCATCTTTAAATTTAAAATTAACATCCAAATATCCCTCTTGTGTTTAACCTAACAATAACACTGATCAGATATTTACAGAGAATTGTGCATTTCTAATCTAACAACCCTAAAGAAACATTTAACTCTGCTGCTGCATAATAATGCTCGACCACAATTCAGTTAAAAATATCAAGGCTGAGATCACAAAACGTGATTGACATCTGCCTTACTGTCCTGATACGGCATATGTTGATTACCATCTCATTGGTAAACTAAAGGAACATCTTCGTGGAATTAGGATTGAAGATGATGCCAAATAGTAGCACAGACGGACCAGTTCAGACCCTAGTTCCAAGGTGGCATAAAGCAGTTGAAAGGGATGGCGATCATGTGGAGAATTGACATAAATCTGATTTAAAATTAATTAAAAATGTATACTCCTTTTAATGGAAAATAGAAATAAAATAAAATGAAATAATAAAATCTAATAAAAGTCACCCAATGTGGAGAAACACAAATGAAGTGGGAGTCTTATGGAGACTGATGTGGACAAAAAACAGAGGTGAAGAGAAGGTCTTGTAGAGTAAGGCTTGGGTCACACTAGCGTAAAACGCCACGTAAATACGCCGACGTAACGACGTCGCCAAGAGCGGCACCATGCTATTTACCGGAAGTGACATCACTGGCGTCGTTACGTCGGCATATTTACGTGGCGTTTTACGCTAGTGTGACCCAAGCCTAACAGTCACAGTAGAAACTCATAATGACCGTCCATTCACCTGTGTTTTTTGTCCACATCAGTCTCCAGAAGACTCCCACTTCGTTTGTGTTTTTCCACATTGGATGACTTTTATTAGATTTTATTATTTCATTTTATTTTATTTTATTTCTATTTTCCATTAAAAGGAGTATATATTTTTAATTAATTTTACATTACTACGACTCCTACTCTTATATAATAAATCTGATTTGGTAAGATACATGAGAATACTCACTGTGCAACAGAGACCAACAGAATTTCAAAAGCATTAACGCGTGGATTGCACATGCATAAAAACAACAGCAGAAACCACAAGGCAGAAAATGTTCTGGCATCATTTCCTGCTCTTTTCTTTCTGCCCGACAGAAAATTCTCTTATCTTTGTAGTCTATGACTCAATCCAACTCGAAAGAAACAGGAGTTTTCTGTCGGGCAGCAAGACGAAAGCAGGAACTGAAGTCAGAACATTTTCTGCCTTGTGGTTTCTGCCTTTGTTATTACGCATGTGAAATCCACGCCTAAGAGCCTGGACATTTTACTAATGAACTATTACATGCAAACAGTAGAAACATAAGAAGACAGCACTAAAGTTTTTGTTTTAATAAATCTACGTACGTTCTCATTAATTATTTATTTCGTACAACTGCTTATAACATATAAGATATTTCGTAATATTCTATGAGATAGCTTTAAAAAGTTCCCAGAATAAGGATATAAAAACTGAAATACTATACCTCATATGAAAAACATGTTACCAGTAGCTCAAAACAAATCTATGGATGAAGTATTAGGGTTCGAAATTAATGGTTGCCTGGTTGCCACAATCTACCAAAACTTTATTCTGGCAACCGGCATTGAAAATTTATTCCAGCAAGCAACCTATTACTCCCAGTTGCCCGTGAGTATGACCATCGACCATCCATGCAGTAGGTGTCAATCACCAATCGGGAAATCATTGCGGAAGTAATGCTTCTAAGTGCCAGTAATGGCGTGCTCACATCCCTTAAAACACTGGTGTTTTTAGTAGTGTTTAGTGTGATTGTGTACATCTTTGTGATCAAACTTGAATAAAGCTAACATCTATTGGCTAATCTAAATGTCATTCCGTTTCATTTGATTCAATTTTGGCAACCACATTTGAAAAGAAGCAACCTGATTTTTTGGAACTGTTGTCAAGTGGGCAACCATCCCAACAGTTAATTTCTATCCTTGAGTATTATTATTGGTGCAAGTTTCAAATACACACATAATACATGTCCTTACGTTCTCACAGTTCGTCACAGTGAAGAAAGTAATACACAAAACTTATTCTAAGATAATCGGCAGTAGATACATTGAGAACGTTACAGAATGCATATAGAAAAGCTGGTATAAAACAGAGCCAAGTGTACAAATGGCATAAGCGTTTTCAAAACGGACGAAGAAATTTTGAAAATGACTATTTTCAACTCTCTAGAACTTCTCCTGAGGAATTCTATTATATGCTTTTTCGAGGTCCACAAAGCAAGCATAGACATTTTTTGCATACTCACAAAATTTCTCAAACATTTGACTTTGAATGAACATGTGATCCGTTGTGCTTTGGCCAAGTCAGAAACCACACTACTCTCTCAACAGTTTGGAATTGACTATTACCCAGCTTCTCTCCAGGCACTTAGCATAGACTTTTCCAGGTATGCCGAGCAAAGAAATACTTCAATAGTTGTGGCAATCCCTTTGCTATCCCTTTCTAAAGATTGGCACGACGATACCTGTCTGCCATTTCTTAGGGGCCTGGCTGGATAACCAAGCAATCTGACACCCAAGTTCTGTCATAGGATACCATCCTGATTCAAGGCCAGATTTCATCATCATCTGCAAGCCTGTTGGATGTGCTCTTGGCTGTCACCACTATATGGGGCATATGGGCAGTAGTTACTAGAGTGCCTATGTAATCAGTATCTGGCTATGGGTGATCTTATTTTCTATTAGCTCTTCCAGGACATTGTCCAAGTCACAAGCTACAAGACTAGAACATACTTATATAATTTAGCTGGTTACTTAGTTTCAAGTATTAGTGAGGTGATCAGATTTTTCAGTTCAAAAATCATTTAGGGATACTAGGGGGAGGGCAATACATTTTTTGTGTAAATAGAGTTCATCCTAGGCATTTTTAGAAGGGTCCAGCACCCTGCCTGCCCGATCAAGCTGTTCTTGGCTCCCAAGTTGCCCTATCACTTCAAAACTCTCCTGAAAACTACATTTCCTTGTTTCCCCTGAAAACCGCATTTCCGACTCTTTTCAAATGACTTGCTTTAGCTTGGGTGGTACTTCTGAAAAACATTTATAATACTTTCTTTTGGAACATCTTTTATTAAATTGTTTATGATAAAGGGACAATTGGATTAGTGGTGATGGTGTAAATGCTTTGAGGCCTAACTACCGTTTTTTTTTTCTAAAATGATACGTTTTTATCGGTGCGGCCTAACTACCGCTGCGGCGTTATTACCGTAAATTACGGTAATATCTTCAGTCTTAAACATAAATGGAGGACTGAAATTAGAAAGGTCGATCCTGTTTTTAAACTCGTTAACAATTTTAAAGTCATTCTTTTAACATAATAACGTTAATATCTATTATTAATTTTTTTTTTCTCAATCATCATCTTTTTTCTTTTAGTTTTGTTATTTATATGTTCTTTTGTTATATGTTTCTAAGTTTTCATTAACCCCGTTTTTGGGCTTTGGCCCGTTGGGGGACAATACACGGGTATGAACCTTCGGCTTCTCGGTGGGTTCTTTCCCGCTGCAGCCGTTGTTGTTACATTATTATTATTATTATTATTATTATTATTATTATTATTATTATTATACTTGTACATTCTGATCTGATTAAATTAAATTAAATTAAATTATTATTTTAAACTCCATGGGAAACAGGCCAAAATTAAAATTTACAGAATTTTTTAAGGCACAATTCTGCAGGTTGATACAAATAATAGCGGTTGTTAATAGGAACTTGAAATAAATATTTAAAAAATCTAGTTGATTAAGGAGTTACTATAAAACCAGCGTACAAGTATTAAAAAAAAAAAACTCAATTATTTCTGTATAAGCCTAATGAAAAGTGTTTTCCAGATTTTATTTATCCACCAGGTAAACGTTAAAGTTTTTAATTTTCATTAAGAACTTTGCTTAATTAATCGAAGAAAGTGCCTTTATTTTAATTATCACAATATGATGTAAAACAAAGTGGCTTTTATTTTCATGGTACACCGATAACAATCCTGATCACAGTTTCTTTAATAATGTGAGGGGTTAAAAGATAACTCTTCATTTTTCATTTAATGTAATGAACATAAGAAACTGACAATTTTTTTAGTTATACAATTAAACAAACACCACAAGTAAAAGCTTTCATTTTCTTTATAATGAAACAAAAATTCTGAATACACTTTCACAAAAGATATGTTAAATCAAAAATAAATTTTTATTTAATAATATCTAAGAAACAGGCCAGTTTGAAAGTTTTAATAGATAAGCAAACATGTCTTAAATGTTTTTATTTTCATTGTATACATGAAACAAATTCATATACGGACTTAAAATGAACTTTTTTATTTATTGAAATTAAAATGAAGAACGAAAAATAAATTAAATAATGAAATATATTCGAAAAGCGCCTATTTCCCAATGCTATTTCTATGCTAAGCGAACCCACGATTCCACCAAGCAAGTTACTCAACCATTTAATTAGGCGATTACCTATTTTTCCTATATAGATAAAATTTTTTTCTTGACGCCGATAGATTACATGTCATTCATTTCAAGCTTCCATGTGATCTTGGCGGTTTCCGTTAATTACAGGCCGAGAAATAATTAAAAATCTAGAAAAAGTCTTAGCATGCTCCATAGAAACGCAGGTTAAACACCTAGCAGATTCCACCTATCCGTCGGAGGGTGCCATAGTCTGTTCACTACCATCGCTTAGCATGGGAAACGGCGAAGCTGTCCATTCTGTGTTATTCTGTGATATAGCCCACCTGCAAGAGAGGACTCGTACAGTCACTGAAATCAACTATCAGATGTTGGGACAAGTGTGGCAGAAACTTGAAATACAGGATTGTAATCTGCCTTATCACCAAGGGTGGACATATGAAAAACCTGTAAGATATGTACAAAATTTGGAGAGATTCTCTCTTCATTCATATGAGTGTTTCTGCTATGTCTATAACGGTTACTCTTCTATCAACTTCTACAATCCCAAAGGGACTTCTGAATCACACTGTATACTACAAAGAGTAATGCATCACAATTTATTTCTACGACACAAAATGCTTCGCAGCTGAAATTTTGAGGAGTCCTAGTTTGACCCTTCTATCTGTGTTGTGGGAAGTTGCAAACTCTTCTGCCAGGTGGCAGCACGAATGTTAAAAACTGCAGATGTCATTGGTGCACATTCCAGCATCACCATGTTGCCTCATTCACCCTTTAGTTCAATTTGAGTCTAATGGGGTCCAATTCAAGTCCAATGGGATCTACCCCAGTGTTCTCCCCAGAAAATTTTATCAGGTGGGTGAAAAGATAAAATAGCCAGGCAGACAACAATTAAAAAGAATAAAACATTATGCAGTATTGTGCAGCTTTTCGTATATTCAGCCGGGCAGTCACCAAAATCAGCCAGGTGGCATGTTCCTTCAAAAGGGCCTGGGGAGTACCCTGTACCCTATAGTCCATGGAATCCAATTAGAGTCCAATGATGATGTGTGCAATGGGAAAATGTGGTCATGTGAACAGGACCAAGTAAGGTACTGAGGGGAGAATACACGTTCTTCTGGAATGCTAACACCAAAGAAACTGAAGACGATTTCTTTGAAAAATAGTCAGTTGAACTGGCAGTTGTAGCAATGCGATGCCCGAGCTGCAAAGTTTTAAGTTTCGATAATATAATAGAAAATTATTTTCAAAATAAAATTGTATTTATTTTATAAATGCTAAAGTAACAAGCTTTTATTTTTTCTTTGGTTTCCATTTTATAATAATTTGTTAATATTATTATTATTATTATTATTATTATTATTATTATTATTATTAATAACTATCATTGTGCAGGATTTGTATGGTAATCATATGAATTCAATAATGCAATTATTAAATAATATACAGTAAAATCCCGTCACAATGTAACTCGCTTTAACGTACATTTCAAAATAATGTGCAAATTTAAAATCCCCAGCCGAAATCTAGGAGTTTAATGCTAAACATTTTCAGTTTAACATACATTTCAGATTAACGAACTAATTTTATGTTCCCTCGGTTAAATATCCCTTCATTACAACGTTCGTCATTCGAATGTCTTGCTATGATTGGTCAATACCTTAAACAGCCATGCGAAAGTGGCAAATGGCAATGAATCAAAATAAATGATACGTCATCACTTAACCCAATGGGCTAATTAAGCCAAGTTCACATTTCATTGGTTGGTCAGTGTAGCTTATATTAACCCGGAAATCTCTGCATGCAACTCAGTCAGGATCCATACTATATGGCAATGAGACGGGAAGGCTTCACTTGAAGGATGACTGCCCATCATCAATACGGTAAGATCACACCCCCACGTGTTTGTTTACTTTAATTTTAGTTTTAAGCACATGTACATGTATATTTTATCACTGTGTATGTGTATTAACATAAGACAAAAACAAATAAAATTGAAAGTGACCAGGAAGACAAAGATGAAAATGGCAGTTTAGAACCAGAGGTAACGCCCGTCTCAACACGAAGTTATGGAAAGAAAGCAGACTGTCATTACAGATTTTTTTTAAAAAATTAATCAATTATAATATTACATGTATTCTGTATTTGTATTGAATAAAACAATACAACACTTCATGTATTCTTATGTTTTTCTGTGCACATACTGTACAGTGTGTATGATTCGTTCACAAGCCTACCCCAGGTTTGAGGTTTTTCTGTACCTCAGGATATAATGGTTGTTGCAGCAGAGTATGAAGACTCACTGAGAAATGAGTTTGCTGAGACAGGTTGATCTTACCAAATACGCTGACTGTGACAAAGACATTATGAAATGTGGTGATCAAGATGAAATGGACAACGGCAATATTGAGTCTACAGTGTGCCTTCCTCAAATGAATCTATGAATGCATTAAACAGTGTTAAAATCTTTTTCCTGTCAAACGAAAATCATTAATTACATCTGCAGCCTTCTTTCGGTTCTTTAAAACGCACTTTGGAAATTTCTAATCAAAACAAAAAAAAAACTAAAATCAATGATTTTTCCCAGTTCGTAAATGTTTTCCAATTCGTTTATCAAAATTACATTCCTAAATACTGCAGTGTTCTATAGAAGAAAAATAATGCAGCAAAATAAAGTCCCCCCCCCCCCCCTCCTTTCACATTTTAAAAGTATTTCATTTATTCTGTATTTGCCTGAAATGCAGTACTTCATTGATTATTTATTGACGCTGATTTTACATTTTCCTACATCATACGTTTTTTTTTGTGCCAGTTCGACAAAAAACACAAATTTGGGGCTTTACTGTATAAAACAAAGGAGTTTTTATTTCTGATTTTTGTAAATAATTAAAATTTTATATATACTTATTTAAATTATATCATTATATTATTTAATTATATATTTTCTTGAATTATATACGAGGGTTGTTCAAGAATTTTTGCCTCCTGGTCCATAACTTTTTTATTTGCTAACTGATTTTCAAAATTCTTTTTGTATCTGATACTTACGTTTTTCCTGTATGTAATGCACTATTCACTTTTCGACATAGTCCCCATCCCTTACCATGCATTACGCCAACGCGTGACTAGTCCAGGGTTGCCATTACTAGTATATGTTGAAAATAGTTGCTTTAGTAGCCTAAAAAGTCAAAAATAGTAGCCTAAATAGTCTCCTAGAAATAATACTTTAGTTGCTTAATAGTTTTATTTTTTATTTTCCTGATTCTTATGATATGTAGTACTTAAGGAAAACAGGAACATTAAGTAGTCCATTTATAGAAACAAAGATAAATGATTTTTTTTAATTTATTATTTTAAAATACAGTTTAACAACAATGTAAAAACTACAAAATTAAAGGATTCTTAAATATTTTTTGATTTTTTACTTACGAAGGTATCAATCAAGTTTGATTTTTTCTTGTTAACTATTAAGTTCAGTTTGTTTTCTTCCTCTTCAGGAGATCTTTCCCTTTCTCGTAATTGTTCTGCCCCTTCTAACATGCCTTGTGCTATCCTAATTCCAGGCAAGTCATTTTTTGCAATCGCTAATTTAAGGCGATTATTAGCTTCCTTAAGCAAAGTATCTACTGACTCCTGAGTTTCTTTTCTTTCTTTGGCAACGATTTTTGCTCTTGTTTCCAGCTTTTCAATTGAAATCGCTTTACTCGTAATTTGTGATTGTTTCAGTCTTTCTTGCTGTATCTGCTCTTCTCTTTCTTCTTTCAGAGCCTGTTCTTTCAGCTTTCTTTGGTCTTCAAGGTACTGCTCATATGATTTATGTGCACTATAAGCTAATTTTAAAAGTTCTTTTGTTATTGGAACTTCTGCAACATGTTTATATTTCTTTAATGAATCTCTTATTAACAATATGTCATTCAACACACGTTCCAACATTCGTGATTTATCTTCAGCCATGATTCTTTTGGAGACTGAAAACCCCCGTTCTACATCACCATTTCCATGTTATAAACACAGACTAACTTTAACAAGTTTATTTAACAAAGGACATTTCTGATCTCCCAAGGGAGTTTTATTCTCAAGAACCTCTCTCCAGAAATGATCGACTCTTACTTGACAGTTGGGAATAGAAACCTCTGATTATAGTATTCGCCATTCATCTTTGATATCTACAGGATTCACTTCAATCATAGATAAAGCTTTTGCTAATTCTCCAACATGTTTTAAACTTTTGCTTGTTGCTATCTCTGCTGGTTAAAGACACTTGCAAAATGAAAGAAGTTTACTCCTTTTAAAATCATTTTTATTAACGAGATAATTATGTGCAGTCATATAATGCCTTTGAATTTTATGCAAAACATTCAGTCTGTCTTTTCACGCAAAGATTTTATGGCAATTGCTGTCTTTTCACTGCAATCTACTTTCGAAGCTGCTAAAAGATTTTCTAAGGCTATGGTGTCACTGGCATTTGTATCAGGCTTACATATTCTTCCCGTAAGTTTCTGAAGAATCTCATTAAGTTCACTGTGAAGCACATGGATTAAAGGCTCTGAACGCTGGAAGAATGTGGAAAAAGATGCAAATATCTGTGAACTTTCTATCACAAAAAGTAACTCTACTTTGATGTCCACAATTTTTAGGCACTTAATAATTTGGTTATATTTTGTTGTTTTCATTATTAAGTAGTGGAAGAATGGAGCTACTTATTGTTTTCACAATGTCTGTCTGTCTGTCTGTCTGTCCGTCCGTCTGTCCGTCCCCTTCATAATTTCCGCATTTTTTTGAGATAGAAGGTTGAAATTCGGAATGCAGCTTACTATGGGCATGTGCATCTTCACTATTTAGTTTGGTTTTGATTGGCCCACTGGGGTCGGAGTTTAAGGGGCGGAAATTACAGGGGACCAAATGATTTACGCATATTTATGCATATAAAGGAGTGAAATTCGGTATTGCGATTCCTCTAAGCAAGATCAACATTACTTTAAAGTTTGGGCCAAATTGTCCCATTAGGGTCGGAGTTGTGGGGGTGACAGTAACTTGGTCTTTAGAACTATGGTAACATGTGGCATGTAATATATCATTCGTTCGGAAATGATGAGAAACGAAAGAAGATAGAGCTCTTTTTCATTTTCAAAATACTACGTTCGAGAAAATCAATTGTTCGATTAAAAAAAATGGGGGGGGGTTAAAAAGTGCAGATAAAAGGGTAAAAATGGATGACCTCAGCGCTTCCGCTACTTTTCTATACCTTCCTCGGGAGGATTAATTTCTTGTTTGTTTTGAATGTGCAGGAATAAAAACAAAGAAATACTCTTTAATTGCAGGCCATTGCTCTAACAATCTTTCACACGCAGGTTCTGCAGTTAGCCACTTGCTCGATACATGTTTCAGAAAGTGTACCGTTGGAACACCTGTTTTAATCTGAATCGTTTCATAATCTTCCCATCTGGAGGGAAAGTTCTTAAAAAAGTTAAAAATGTCAATAACTAATTCACATGCAACATCGCCATATTCAGCAAATCCTTTTAAAAAAGCATTATTAACTACATGTACCGGTAAATTACATGTACCAATATCTAATAACCCATAGCCTCTTTCTTCAATTAGTGAGTTGTTTATAAGGTGCCAAACTTTTTTATTCACATTTGGGCCGTCCGATGCTAACATTATCAACTTCACAATTGATAGATTTAAAATGTTAAGAACTTTCCTAATTTCAGTTGCTATATCCTCTGCAGTTGCATGCCCAATAAATACTGTTTGCAAATGCTTGCAAACTACTTGTTTCTCATCCTCTGACCAATAACGAATCATAAACTGTAGTTCTTTCTTAACAGCATTGTTAGTTGTCTCATCATACAGTAATGTAAAGAAAGCCTTTCCAATATCATTCAGCAGTTCTTTTCTAAAATAAGGACCTAATGCCTCTGTTATTAAGTATGATATTTTAGTCCTGCCTAAACTAAAATTATCTGTGAATCCTGGAAACATAGCTGAGAATATGCAACTTAAATCATCTGTGGTGCTCATAGCCATATTACACTGCACTGATTTTAATGCCCATAGCAGTTCAGCTTTTACTACAGCTTCTTTGGAATTGAACAACTGCAGTGTGTGTGCAGCTGGCACGCTTCTACTGCTGTTTACTGACTGAAGTTCAATAGGGGCACCATTTTCTGGAACTGAAACAGTCTCAGCTGGTTTCAGTAATAGTTGACTTGAGCTTAATTTACTGAAGCACAGCGAATATGGAGTGATGTGGAGACATGTTGGGTTAAAGCAGCTAAACCTTTTGTAGCACAGAACATTTTCTTGTCACACACCATACATAGGACCTCATTCTCATCAATTTTCTTGCACCAAGAAGAAAACTTTTGGCCAAACTTGTCTGTCTTCTTAAACCACTGAGGTCTAACTTTATAAGTTTTTCCCACTGTTATATCCTACAAGAAAAGATTAAATTAAAAAAAATTTTTATAAAATATAATTCATATCTTCTGTTGATAAATTGATTTATGTACTACCTTTTTAATATGATTCAAATTATATTCATATCATTCACAAAAAATTCGAAAACAGTAATACACAGCCTCGTTTGATCGATTGAATGAGTTTCAAAATGGCTGTCATGAACAATAACTATATAGGGAAAGTCGTTTAATAGAAATTTAAAGAATTCTTCATGGATATCAAAAATATGCGAAGTGGTGGGAAGGGGGGGGGGGGGGG
>JAHWFO010017332.1:306192-323117 GCA_023313115.1 Rhysida immarginata
CTAACTTCACCGTCACGGAACTTTCGTGGTTTTTTTCCTGCATAAATTTCTTAAAATATAATTTCGATAATATGATAAATCATTACAAGAATAAATTCAGAGCATAAACGCGAAGGGGCTGATCGATGTCAGCCGAGAAAATTAGGGGACACTACATTGGTCTTTTACCATTAAGATGGTATTAAACATCATTCATTATTATACTACAAAACAAATAACTGAAGGGAAAAAAAAAAAAAAAGAGAGAGAGACAAACTTACTTATATGTTGATCTTTTCCGAATTTAGATCCAGCTAAATCAATGAATTCAATCGGTGAAAAACTGCGGGCGACTTCCAGTTGGAATGTGAACGTATGATGAAGTTTCACGTAAACTAAAAGCTGCTATAACTCTTCTCCTCTAGATATCGGATTGGACTTCAGAAATCATTGTTGTCATCTATGTTGGTTATTGATGTTATTTTGTAAAATTTAATCATTTGTAAAGTGTTTGGGAAGTAGGGATCGATGTGGCGAGGTGTAGGCATCTGCCGTCTCACTGGTAGGATAAAGTAAAATGTGGGAATGGCTCTGAATGGAACATGGTTGTGCACATGCATTTCTTTTGGGTGTAACTAAAACATGATCACACGGTGACTAACAGATTATGTTTTGCGTTCCCAATGTGGCTTCTGCCACATGTCGCAGCAATATTTCAAAATAGTCGCCAATTTTTTTAAAATAGTCGCTTTTGGGCCTTTTTTGGGAAAAAAAGTCGCCATAGTCGCCCAAGGTCAAAAATAGTCGCTAAATAGTCGCCAGTGGCAACCCTGCTAGTCGGGTGAACCCGTCGGAGAGGAATTCCGGGGTTGTTGTCGACACCAGGATTGAATGGCAGCTTTGGACCCTGCAATACGATAACGTCCGCCCGCACACAATTCCCACATACCAGAGGTGTTGCAGCGCCTACAGTTCAAAGATGAAAAACTGCAGTTCAAAAATGAAAGACTTTGCACCTTGCGATTTTCACCATTCACCAAAGAAGAAAGAACACCTTAAGGGACATGAGTTGCGTTCTGACGATGAGGTGAAAGATGCCATTCAATTCTCGTGTTGACAACACCCTCAGAATTCCTGTCAGACGGGTTCACCCAACTATACCCTGTCTCAGCTTCAGTTGAGTGACGTCACGGAACGACGTCGTTTACCGGGCATAGTGCACAACATCGTATCCTTCCACCGTTAGACTTGTACTACGCTAGACCGTCCTATAATCACGTGGCTTCTCGAAGTAGATTAGTCAAATGGTATCTGTCCGATATCATTTTTTAAAGTTAATTTTTAAAATATTTTAATCCTCTTCGTGTAAACTCTATCATCTTCGATTTCTGACACATCTCTTTCACGTTAGTTCTTCACATAGGAACAAGACGCCGCCATTTTCATTTTACAATCAAATAATCTCAACTACAGATAAACTTCATTTTAATTAGTTTTTTTTTTTTTTTAATTTCATCAAATGGCTTTTCTATTTTTTATTATATCGAGAAGAAAAACATGAAATATGATTGCAGAAAGAATTTTGAACTTTTTATATAGAAAATTATTCGAACTATTTCTTCATGCGGATGAACTATAACCGTTTCACTCGTGACGTCACTCAACTAAAGTTGAGACAGGGACATGTTGGCACAATGCGTGGAAAGGGATGGGGACTACGTCGAAAAGTGAATAGTGCATCACATAGAGGGCAAATTTAAGTATCAAATACAAAAAGAATTTTGAAAATCAGTTAACAAATAAAAAGTTATGGACCAGGAAGCAAAAATTCTTGAACAACCCTCGTAATTAACTATTTTAATGATATATGTAAAACTTAATTGGTGTAATCTCTAGAATTTGTAAGAAGATTTTTTTTATTGAAGAATAAATTGAAAACAGTCCCGAGGTTTTTATTTCATGCCAAATCTCAGGTAAGAATTTTTTCCTTTCTATATTTATCCTTATCAATATTTAAATAATGTGTACATAAATAGCAAAATGTTATTTAGATTATCTTACTTTGTCATTAATTGATTTCAACCAAGTTAGATCTAAAATACTGTCACATAATATTCATTTTCCCATCTAATCTTATTGCAAGTTGGATAAAACATGGCACCCAAGAGCCCCTGGGCATTCTCTGATTATACTCTGATTGCTGCGCACTACTTTGCAATCACACTAAATGTATTGCTGGCACCATTCAAGACATTCGTGATTCACACACAACCACGAACAATCTAGGAGACTACTTTGAGAGGTGTCAATTTCTACTAAACATTAGGTATTCATTGAACACTATATTTCTTTATGAAATGATGACTGTCTTATAAAATAGTAAGTTTTCAATGTCCCCCTGACATTATTGCATGCTCTTCCCAATCCAGACCAATTTAGTGGGGGACAATCAGAAGCACATGCAACAGACCTTCAACTTGGTATTCTGCAATAGCAATGTTGTCATATGTTTGGCAAAAAAAAGTAGTTGCCATCAATTCCATAATGACTCCCATGGTCATTTTTTTTTTAATTGATTGAATGAAATTTTGCAAATTCCAAATTTAAAAAAAAAAACGTTTAAGCTTTTAAAGATCACCCCAAAGGGGATGACCACTACTGAAACAACTAAAATACGTTACATGTAATTATTTTTTAATCATCCCTTACTTGTTGCTTGCTGATTGGCTGTACGTGTCTCAGCTTTTATAGACAATCTTTCTTGGACTTCGAATATGTACATCTCCAGATATTTCTTTAAAATAATTCAATAAATAAAAAAAAATTGTGGGTTTAGCATTTAAAAAGGCATATGTTTTTGAGATACTGTTAGTTTTCTTTGTTTTTTGTTTTTTTTTAATTTATCATTACCTTATCTTCCTCTTCTACATTCATTTCTTCTTCATTACTTCTCTAAAAGTAAAAAATAACATTGCAATTTCAGTTGTTTAAGCATCTACATATAATTATAAAATACAGGATGGAAGGAAAGTCTGATCCTCCACAAGACTAAAGATAAGTATCTAAAATTTCTCTAATAGGAAATGGTGGGTGGTGAATCTGATGATCCAATCAGACAGGTCCTGAATATGCAAATTAGGCCAAATGCAAATAGTATCTTGCAAATCAACAGATAGGACAAAATTTATAATTGCCAAGTTTCAGAGCATTAAATTCTAAACATTTAAAAGAAAAGTTCATCAAAATCAGAGGAACTGTTCACTAAAAACTCAAAAAGAGACCATAATTTCATCCTCATGCCCCATTTTGACTTGCTGCAAATGGAAGACATTTTGAACATGTCCTCAGTAAGGGTCACGGGTGACATTTTATTTATTGTTCTTTTCAACCATTTTTCATTTAACAATTTGGTTTTGTATTTTTAATACACAGTTATGTATTTACTTTAACTTCTGGTTTCAGTTTCTGAACAAGCCTGGGAATAACGTAAGAACTTTCATTCAAGGCTATGATATCTTGATTGTACTTTATTTCTTTGATATTTCTGATAGTGGTTCATGATAATGTTACCTTTGATGCCAGGACCTGCAAATTCATACTGATCATGATGTTTTTTTCTTTTATTTATTTATTCTAATGAACCATTTAATGATTTTTCGATTGAAAAATGGAAGGAAAAATTCTGCGAACTGGATTCGAGCCAGGAACCTCAACTGTCATGGTCGATGCTTCTACCAATTGGGCTATCGCAACCACCCAGACAGCAATGCTGTCACAAGGTGTCTTAAGGACAACCAAGTTGTCAAGGTTGAAAGCCCAATGGGAGGCGGGTTGGGCTTTCTGAATTTCTCCTATCCAACCATCAGAAATCATTACCTGATGTTTGGAGGTTCATCTCCAGTATATAATTATCATGTATCTGCGAGTTCATCAAACTTTCTGATGGTTGGATAGGAGAATTCTCAATCTGTAAGCCGGGTGCCCGTCTCCCATTGGGCTTTCAACCTTGACAACTTGCTTGTCTTTAAGACACCTTGTGAAAGCATGGCTGTCCGGGTGTCTGTGATAGCCCAATTGGTAGAGGCGTCGACCATGACAGTCGAGGTTTCTGGTTCCAATTTAGGTTACAGAATTTTTCCTTCCATTTTTCAATCAAAAAATCATTGCCTGATGTTTGGAGGTTCATTTCCAGTATATAATTATTTATCTAATGAACCATTCATATGAATTTCATGAACTTTTTTTTAATGATCAGAATTTCATGTTCTGCAACTTTGCAATTATGAATTTTGTCCTCTGTTACGATTTGAAAGATGCAATTTGCATATCCAGGACCTGCCTGATTGGGCCATCGGATAGGTCACCTACTATTTCCTGTTAGTTTTCATTGATCAATTTCAGATACCTATCTTCACTCTTGAGTTATTTGAGTAGGACCAGACTTTCTCTTCCATCCTAAATAAAACAATATAATAAAATAAAAAGGGGATGAAGAAGGAAAAAATTCCCAAGAATGAATGACATTATTCATTATTGGTTCTTGATTTCCTCTTCTGCCTTGGTTAGCATCCTGAAAATATTTTCTTCATCCTTTTCATCTGATGTCATGGTGAACCAGGAAGTAAAGAGAGGGACTAGTAAGAGTGGTCATATTCTAAAGTAGGTTTAAACAGTTAGCCATTGGTCGAATTCAATAGAAATTTCTCTGCTTGACTTAAGGCCCGTGCTCCAAACATGGCCTAAGGCAGCATTCACAGCAAGAGCAGTGTCTTTTGCAATGAAAAATCTACTGAATTTGAGCAATGCCAAACAGTTACCCCTTTTACTATTCTCCCTCCTTATTTAATCATGACTCTCTGATTCCCAGGGGAAGGGCATGAGATTATATGGATGAAAGAGAAAATATTTCAATACCAAGGCACGAGAGAGAATCTATAGTCAACAGTCATGATTATTAACATTTTAATAATCATTTAAATCGATACACCGCTGGTTTAACAACAATCTCTTGAGGAGGGATTAAGGTAAATATTTTCCTACATCCAAACTTCAACTTCTGCAATAAAGAATAAGTGAGTAATAAATCTCAAGAATATTCACATGTTTTCTCTCACAGAGAATGTCATTATTAAATGCAAAGAAAATAAAAGCAGTTTTATGAAATTTGTGATCATTTTAATATTCTATAAAACCTAATCTAATAATAAAATGGGTATGGGAAGACTACATTGAAAGAAACGTGTTTATTTTTTCTTATTAAATGGATTCTGCATTTTTGATAAATTTGGTCAGAAATTTTGTTGCCATGGGTTTTATAATAATATAAATCACTCCCTAGTTTAAATATTTTATAAATACTTGAAAAAAAAAAAAAAAAAAAAATATGTATCAAAGTTTCATCTAGCAAAATGACAGGGCACAGAACTGAACAAAAATTAGGGCAAATTTTTATCAGAAAGTAAGGCAAGTCAGAGACTTAAGGGCACATTACAATGGATACTTTAAACAAACAAACAAACAAACAAAGCAATTCTTTTATACAAGGTGGATACAAAAATGAGCCCCCCTTTTTATTTTCGTAAACGAAGCAGATATGTCAATTTTGATGAATCCTATGAATAGAAACTTGTAGGTGCCTTTCCCATGGTGCACTTTTCATCATCAAGTCCTATCTTAAAAACCGTAACAGATACGCGAAAAATTACAATTGAAAACTTGTTCAACATGGAATTCTGAACAAAACACAAAAAAAATTTCCAACTACCATCTCTTCCGGTCCACGGCACACTTCCTGCGTGGACGGCACTTCGCCATGTAAGTGAGGGTGAAGACTCCGTGCGTGAGTTTTTCGCCCTGAAACCGGAGGAGTGGTTTCGTGAGGGCATCCGCCAACTGGCTGATCGTTGGATGAAGACAAGACCTAGCATGATGGACTCTACTTTGAAGATTAGCAATGAGTGGTTCCTGTCTGGTGACCATTTAAAAGTTTGCGCAGTGATCGGCCACTACTTTTGACTCAACCTCTGTACTTTTTCCAATATGGCCGCCAAAGCCTTAGAGATTCTCATTATGATGCAAAGCGTGAATAATTTTATCTTCTCATAAATTCATTTAAGCAGTGGAAGGGTTAATAAATGAATTCTAAATGATTAATAAATTATTATTTAGTTTTTTGTAAACTCCACTTAAAAGAGTGCTTTCATCAATTCTGACTTATGCATAAGCCGAATGTGGTTTTTAGGGGGTCATTTTTTGGAAAAAAAAAAAATCCATTTATAGACGAGAATATATTTATAATTGACCTTTTTTTTCCAATATTGACCTTTTTTTTCTTCAAGCATATGATTCAATAATTTAATGCAGATGAATGTTCTTAATTTTATAAACATTGAGAAGAGTTGGGTGCTCACTCAAGCCCAAATACGTTTACTTTGCACGTTTGGCTAGTCCATGCTAGTGTTTGATATTAAAAATTTAAGTACCAGTATAATTTAAATTCCGTAAAGATACACCAGTCTTCTTTCAAAGTGGTAGTAGGCCAAACAACTCGTATTGAAGATCTCGCTCGAAATCGTCTGCTCCAAAAGTATTTAACGCAAAACTTGGCATGATTTCGAATTGAACTTTTTGTTGCATTTACATTTGATCACCCAAGGTTTACTAAGTTTATCTTTTGGAAAAGTGAAATATTTTGTGTTGCATGATTGGGTTTTTCTTAGTCCTGTATTTAATAAATTATATTATATGCGGCATCAGAACAGCATATGCAAAGCATTTCTCCTGCATTATTTGCTCGTCTCGTCAAATCAGTGACGTCACTGTTACTTTGCATCAGCAATTCTTGCTTCCTTCATTTGCTCTTGTTCATGCTCACTTTTCCCTTTTCCAGCGTGGTCAACACGGATGATTTTACTTGGACTTTGCCCATATCTTTTTTTCAAGGTGGCATCCTTAAAATGAGCATGCTTTTTATCAAGTATTTGGGGTATTTATTGAGTTCTTCAATAACAAGCTCTATAGATATCCGAGGCTCATGACAGACATCCATTTTAAATTCGCTGATAGGTGAAAAGTGCCTTTTATGACATCACCGAATTACGGTCTCCTATTGGCTGAAAGAAAGCGTATGCGAAAGCTTTCATGGAAAAGTTAAGGCAAGCTGAACTCCTTTTTCACCACTTCCGTTAGACGATTCTTATGTCACAAAAACGGATATATATTAACAGAAGGATGAGATACAAGAACCCTGGAATACAAAAAATAATAGTTTATTAATTAAAAATACAAAATGAATAAAAAATAAGATATAATAAACAAAAATAATTAATCAAAATCAAAAGCTGACGTTTCGGATAGAGACTATCCTTTATCAAAGCAAAAAGGATAATTCTCTAAAAGCAAATAGAATATTAGAGAATTATCCTAAACCCGTCCATTAGTACTCCTTTCTAATATTCTATTTGCTTTTAGAGAATTATCCTTTTTGCTTTGATAAAGGATAGTCTCTATCCGAAACGTCAGCTTTTTATTTTGATTCTGATTAATTATTTTTGTTTATTATATCTTATTCTTTATTCATTTTGTATTTTTAATAAATAACTATTATTTATGTCACAAAAAAAATTCATGAAAAAATTGTTCGATGTCATTGGCAGGTCTCGATTTCTTACGAGATGATTGGGCATGTCTTTGTGCATTTCTAATGCTAGTGGTGCCACTTGTATGTGGCTAACTCTTTATACAGGTGCCATTTTATCTCCTATTGTTCTCCATATTCTCACAGTACCTTTAATGACCTAAAAATCTTCATTTAAAAGAACCCGCCATATAACTCAATTTTTTCTTCCATTCCCACGAAAGTCGAGATATAGAGGTTCGACTGTATATTCAGGGTGTCTCACCTAAAGTGAACCAATTGCCAACTGCTAACATATAAATCTGACAGAGTACTTTCAATTGAAGAATTATTATACTTGTATGTAAGGGGATCAATTGAAAAAACACCAAGAACAAAACGTTTCTCAAATGTTGTGTACAATCTGAAAATACCATTAAAAATACGGGCTGGGTTTACACTGCACATTTCAAAGTTGACTTCCATATTCGAAAACGTCATAGCCTTTTTTTGGAAGTGGAATGAATACACATAAAAACCCCCTCACAAAAAAGTACTATAGTTCTTCCATTGAAAGTACTCTGTCAGATTTGTATTTTAGAAGGTGGCTATTGGTTCATTCTAGATAAGAAACCCTGTATAAAATTAAAATATAAGTAAAAATTAAGTTTATAATTTAGAAGGGTCATCCTATAGATTCAGTATGTGCCAAATAGGCTGTATGGAAAATAGGCTGAAATTCAAACTTTGTCTTGTATTTTGTTATATACAGTAATTTTGCATTATAAAACAGAAATTAAGAAATTTACAAAAAATTTAAAAATAAACAGAGACACCTATAAAAAAATCATGAAAATTTTTATAATTAAGTATTCAGTTAGTCTTAGTGGTTTGTAAAAATATAAATATATGGATCTGTTTCCAAATGTGACCTGGTTTCTCCCCCTACTTGCTGGCAATGTGTTACTTTTAAATCTCCCCCCATCTCCAAGTTCCAATCGGAGTTGAGTAATTAACTCCGTCCTAGTCTTGAAGTCCCCACTTTTGTTACCCTAATGAATGAAATGGGGCATACCTGCCGTATTGATAATCTACCACTGAGTTATTCTAGATACAGTCTTGTATTGTTTTCTGTTTGCACAAGTAATTGGGCCAGAACACTCCTATTCCCATTGGGTTTTAAATTACGAATGCAGCAATCTCCTAGACTCCCCTCCCCCGTTGTTGTTTCACCCACCTACCCCAACCCTCTCTCCCCCTCGAGTGTTCTTCTAAGCTTCTTTAATCATTATACACACAGTCCTGAAGAAAGCCACGGCTGAAACGCGTCGACTCTATGTCGTAAAATCAATGTTGTTTTAAAGACCCATATATTTATATTCAGTTATATTTTTTAACTCTGGAAAATATACAATGGCTTTTTCTTTTAGAATTAAAAAAAAAAAATAGAACTTGTAAAAATAAAAAAAAAAAGTTCTAAATATTAAATGGCATATAACTTATAGAACTTACTGATGTAAGTTCTTCATCCTCAGTCATGATGGTTTCCAAACTGGGAGATATTTCGTTGACTGTTTTAGGGGTGTCATCAACCACTTCATATAGGCATCTACTATCTTCAAAATGGAAAAAAATAAATAAATAAATAAATAAGCTGCATTCAAGTTACCCAATTTTGCAATAACGACAATGTTCTTGTTAAATCCACAATATCTGAGATGGATTTAATCAAAATTATTTATATTTGACATGAAATTAAAAGAAGAAATTAATATTATTTTAAAAATAACAACAAAAACGTTACTATTAGACAAATGAAGGTGAAGGGAGGGAATCCCATGTTATCTTCCTATGGGCAATGGTAAAATGTTAAGTGCTAAACAACAAGCTCTCCCCACCTTAAGGGATTTCACCTAACAGCTTTCACTGTACAATGGAACCTCTGTTCACGAACGCCCCGGTTCACGAACAATTCGGTTTACGAACAACAGTTTTGTTTCGGTTTACGAACAACAGTTTTGTTTCAGTTTACACACCAAATTTCAGTTCACGAACTGGGACATTACTAACTTGCCATTGTACGCATGCGCATGCGCAGATAGATAGTGTCACTTTGTATTCCTGTAAATATCGTTCGCAATTTAGGTTTTATATCTTTAATGTTATTCTCGATGCCTCTACCAATTGGGCTATCGCATGCGATAACCCAATTGGTAGAGGCATCGAGCATGACACACGAGATTCCTGGTTCGAATCCAGGTCGCAGAATTTTTTCATCCATTTTTTTTTCAAATAATATCATTTATTTGAGAGTTTGCTCCTCCAGTTCATATTCTTTATTTCTTATTGCGTGTTCATCAAACTTTTTGATGGTTTGGGTAGGAGAAATTCCCAAACTGTGAACCGGCTGTCCAGCTTCCATTGGGCTTTCTATCTTGACAACCTGGTTGTCTTTAAGACACTTAGTGGCAGCATGGGTGTACAATTGTCTTAAATGTCATTCTTAAATTACTGTACTGCACCCATTGTCTTAAATTGTCTTTAATGTCATTCTAAAATTAACGGAAAAATCTGTTTTGATCATTGGAACGGATTAATTGTATTAACATGGATTTGAATGGGAAATGTTGCCTCGGTTCACTTCGTTCGCGAACAGACTCTGGAACAGATTAAATTCGTGAACTGAGGTTCCACTGTAAAAGGTAATTTATAAGTCCCACCGAGTTTTGGAAGTCGATAGAACAGTAACCATGATAGATATACAATCGTACCTCGCTAAGTGGATACCTGATAAGTGGATACTAACTGTATGTACAGTTTTTTCTGTAGTTGATTTCAATGCAGTTTAAGTCTGCTTAAGTTAATACTGGATAAGTGGACAATCCGCTAAAAGTTGTTGTAACTCCTCTTAAGTGGATAAAATAACTGAAAACGCACTGACAAGGGAATCCCTCGAACATGTATGTCATAGATTTCCACCAAATTGAAATATGTTACTCAATTGAAGCTACAATAGATGCTTGCAAAATAAGAGAGTGCGGATTTTTGTTTCTTTCAAAATAAACCACAAAAACGAAAAAATTTGAGCCATTGTTAAAGCGATGTATTAATGCGCTTAACGGAACTTCTTTCTTCCACTACTCACAGCAATAAGCACGAATCCAATTCAGATGAAATAGACAGTAGCAGATGGCAATTGAATGGCTTCTCAAACTTCTAAACAAACTTAGTTTTTAAAATAGATTATTACAATTAGCTAATTGCCTTCCAGTAAAAAATGTCTACAGTAATTAATAACCATTTCCTTAATTTATTATTTCATTTTATTAAATAATTCGGTAATCAAACATGGGGCTGGCTTCATATGCAACGTCGAGTAATACGTTGCGTTGGTAAGGGGGTATGTATCGCGGTGCTTTATAATTTTAAATAAAAATAGCATTCATGGATGCCTACCTCATCTTATAAATTATTTCGAGACGAATAATTGTACAGCAAAATTAAGGTTTTATGCTTAATAACAGTGCTCTAACTGCAATTCTTTGTCGCTCGCCGCTAACAAGTTTGCTTCCCTTCTTTCCGGCAGGTTTTTGAATGCTGCGCACTTCCGGGACGCTTCACTGCCGCGCAATGCTATCGCTTCCACGGTATGCTTGCGCGCAAAAAAAACGCTATCTGGGGTTCCCTTGTGTGTGTGTGTGTGTGTGTGTGAGAGAGAGAGAGAGAGAGAGAGAGAGAGAGAGAGAGAGAGAGAGAGAGAGAGAGAGAGAGAGAGAGACGTGATTGGCACACATTCACTAATTTGTAAACGCCGTTTATCATACGTTGAGATCAAGAGAATATGGCGGCCAAGCAATTCTCATTCCAGTGGCCTCTGGGTACCCCAAAGCCAGAATGTGCTCTCCAAAGTGCTCTTCCAGGACTTCAAACATTCTATTGGTCCGATGGGGTTGTGTTTCGTCCTGCATGAACCACATCTTTTCGAAATCTGGATCACTTTGGATAATAGGGACGAGATCATTTTCTAAAATTTTGACATATTGTTCAGCAGTCACAGTGCGCATGCTCTCAAAAAAATCCAAACATGCGAAAGGGTTAGAGAGGCGTTTGATCAGAGCCCTAGAAATCGATGAGGACAGCTTCCAGAGAATTGGGGTTGCCTAAATCCACGGTATATAAAATCGTACGTAAGATGTTACGATTGTATCCATACAAGATTCAGCTTGTACAAGCTCTCCAACCAGATGACAACCGAAACGTACGAAGTTTGCTGTTTACATGTTAAATGGGATTGAAGAGATGGATATTTTCTTCAGCGTGTTGTGTTTTCTGACGAGGCGACATTCCACATTTCCGGACATGTTAACCACCACAATGTTCGCATTTGGGGATCTGAAAACTCGCACTGTGTCCGTGAAATAGAAAGAGACAGCCCAAAAGTCAATGTCTGGAGTGGGCTTAAGCACGATCACGTACTAGGACCCTTCTTTGCGGAACCAACCGTTACTTCCATTACCTATCTGGACATGTTGCAGAATTTTGTATTTCCACAATTAGATGAACCACGGCCCGATATTCTCTTTCAACAGGATGGAGCATCACCACAATGGGGATAGGAAGAAAAATTGTGCCGCTTTGGACGAAAAATTTCCATGTTGTTGGATTGGAAGAGATGGACCTATTTCTTGGCCCCCTCGATCACCCGACATTACGCCACTGGACTTTTTCTTGCGGGGGTTCGCGAAGGACCAGGCGTTCCAAGACAAAAGTTAAGGACATTACAGATTTGAAACGCCGAATAACGGTTGCTATTAACAAGGTGGATGTCAATATGCTCAAAAGAACATGGCAAGAAATTGATTATCGGCTGGATATCGTCTGTGTGACCCAAGGAGCACACGTTGGGGTCTACTAACTTGGTTTTATAAAACTTTTTCAGTTACAGTTTCATATATTGAAATCAGTTTCTGTTTATCTTTATTAGCTTTTGGTAATGCACATAAAATGCGTCATTAATTAATACAGTCTTAATTCATAAGAATTTTTTTAACTGCAGTAATGATTTTATAACATGCCCAGATGGGAAGGGATAAATAATCTTTCCAATGTGGTAGTAATGTTGTTGTTTTTTTTATTATGACTAATAACTCGGCAATTTGTTGTTCATTGAGAAACTCGTTAGTTTGCCATTAGTGTAAGTTTTGAAGAAATAAAACTTGAAAAAAAAAATGTAAAGCAAGGCTTAAATACTAGAAAAATTCGTAATGTGGTATCAGGTGTTGGTAATAATTAAAAAATTATAAAAATGAAAGGAAAAAAACTTAAGCCCTCAAAGATGGATTCAAACCAGACAGACCTCAAATGTAGAGACATTATATATTTAATACACAATACATTAAAAAAATATTCTTTTATATCATTACCTCCAACAGGATTGTTTTCTTTAGCTGGATAAATAATTTCATTCTTGCCATCTAAGCTGGATTCTTTTCGGGGCCATCCTTCCATCTGGTTTTGGACTTGCTGCTGCTGTTGTCGCCGGCCTCGTTCCTCCCGTTCTCGCTTCCAACTTTTGCCTTTCTTTTCAGCACTTGAATCCTTTTATAATTATAAAAAATTAAAAAAAAAAAATTATCTCAAACCCCTTCAATTAGGAAACTGCATTTTACTAGCAATGACCAGTAGAATCTACGTTTAATGCATAAATCCTAGATTTTACTAAAAATATCCCGAGCCTGCCAAGTGATATACAGGGTGTTTTTGAATTGAGTACAGATTTTTTGGGAGATGATAGAAGAGGTCCTTAGAAGTATTTTTTGTCATATGAACATGGGGTCCCCACAGCTCCGTTTACTTACAATACTGCATTGAACAATCAAATGACACCGGGACGCAGTGTGCGTTGGTAGGCCTAGATTATTTTATTTTTAACAATTAACACAAGCAATCTACTGTATGACTTTTACAGTAATTGTTCGGGATAACGTTCAGCATACAAACGCCTTGCACCATCCATGGTACCAGCAGCACCGAGACACAGATGCATAGTCATTCCATGTAAAACGATTCATACTGTTTGTTTAACTTTACACATGTAAAAAGTACATCAATTGAACTTTTTAAAACAAATCTTAACCTACTGCTTTCCCAGAATGCGATTAGTTCATTTACATATGGACTAATCGTATTTTACAAAGGGGTTGGATACCATGGAATCTCCTTGACGAAGTTTGTTCTAAGACTTTTCAACAAACAAGCACGTGCACCTTGAAATTTTTTTGCAAACAATTAATTTAAAAGTTATTACAGTAGATTGCTTGTGTTAATTGTTAAAAATAAAATAATCTAGGCCTACTAATGCACACGGCGTCCCGGTGTCATTTGATTGTTCAATGCAGTATTGTAAGTAAAGGGAGCTGCGGGGACCCCATGTTCATATGACAAAAAATACTTCTAAGGACCTCTTCTATCATCTCCCAAAAAATCTGTACTTAATTCAAAAACACCCTGTATATGTTATGTGCAGATCGTGAAATTGCACAATTCACGAAATGTGCAACTTTTTGCTCATTTCATGAATTGTGTAATATTCTGCACAACAATTTCTGCTCATTTCATGCATTGTACAGCTATAAATAACCTGTAATTTCTCTTTTTTACTCATCTCTGTAATTCTACCTGTTATTGCTGTATATCAATATTAATGCTGCACAGCGCTATATTATGTAAATTCTTACTGCAATTTCATACAATTTTACCTCGGAATTCCCTTCGTAGTATTTTGTACGGTTAATTTCTCACTGATGTTAGTTACAGTGACCAAAACAAACTGTTAGGATTACACCGAAAGTTTCAAACCATGCTACTGCAAGATACGTTGTACTGATAAAAAATGTAATTGTTTTAAAAATCAAGTTCTTTGTAACTCTTCATGTCATCCAAACAAATCGTGTGCAAATCATTAAGGATATTCAAAACTTTTTTTAAAATTTTTACCTGTGATATAAAAAAAATTGTTAATTACAAATAGTAAGAACTTTTTTATTATCAAGTTAATTGATATTGGAAAAATAGAAAAATGTTGTAAATGATATGTTTATGCAATACAAGTTTTTGAATTAAAACTATTTTTTACACAAGTTATGAAATATGCACAGCGTTTTCTACTCATTTCTGCATTGTATAATATTAACTATGTAATTAAGTTTTTCAAAAATGGGGCATTGTTCCCCCAGACCCCCTTCTCACTAACTGATACATCCACCTTATTTTACCGTTTACAGTGAAAATATATGAAGAAATAACTGCACCCGGTCTATGCCTTTTCATTGACTGCTTAGGCATGTCATTTCTCAAAATTGCAGATTTAAATTTCAATATTCTACATTTTTAAAGAAATATCAAAATCGATTTTCATACAAAATATTATAATTAATATTTTATTAATTACACATTTTATTTGTACAGGGTGGACGAAAAGGTACTCCCCTATTTAAAAATTACTTTTAGCAAAAAGCTATGAACTTACAATCATGAAAATAACTTCACCGCATAGGCAGACTCAAAAAGTTTTTTTTTTTTTTCAGTTCACCTCTTCTTGCCACCACCATCTGGGAGGGCTGGCATCAGTGATAGATCGTAAATGGCGACTCCTGCTGAGAAGGTGCAGTGCGTGCTGTGGTGGAATGAGTCAAAATCGCCCATCAAGGTGTAAAGAAATTATCGCCATGTGTACGGAAAGGAACCACCAAATGCAAAGTCGTTAAGGTTATGATTCAAGAACTTTCTGACCACTGGTAGCGTGAACATCAAGCCTCGGCCTTGTTTGTGCGTCAGCTTCTAGACACAGTTTTCCCCGGCCGTTGGATTGGGCATGATGGTCCAATCTCATGGCGCCCAGGCTCGCCTAATGTGACGCCCCTTGACTTTTTCTTATGGGGTTACATAAAAGACTGAGTGTATTCAACTCCTGTCCATGATCTGGAGAACTCAGTGAGAAAATCCGCACTGCCATTGCAACAGTGGATGCCGAAATGCTCGGGCACGTGGGCGGAGCTCAAATACCGATTAGACATCCTGTGCGTCACCAGGATTGCACACATCAAACTTGACTAAGTGTGAAAAAAACTTTTTGAGTCACCCTATGAGGTGATGTTAATTTTATGATTGTAAGTTCATAACTTTTTTGCAATAAATAATTTTTAAATAGGGGAGTACCTTTTCGTCCACCCAGTATATTTGAATCTTTTATTCATTTCATATATTATTATTAATAAGTACTTTATTATTAAATACTTTTCCAAGTCTGCATCCCATTGGAATAAGAAAATAAAATGTGTGCAAGTTAATTTGGCGGTGCATTAAGTACTGAGAAATTAAAAGTCTAGCATGTAACTTCCGATGGCTACAATCCGTACATTTACACTCCATTAAGGTAAATCTTAGCTGCTCAGGAAATCTGTTCCAAAAGTTAATGGTATCTAGCAAATACAATCATGGGAGATATCAGTGTATATTGTGTGACGCTCGATCTGAAGAAGACTTTTTGAGCCAGATTGAAACCAAACATATGTATATGTTATCTGTTATAGATATTTTAGAAGTAAATAATAGATAACATATAGATATTTTAGAAGAAGAATCTATTTTTGATATTTCTTTGCAGTTAGAGTACTGAATTTTAAACTTGTAAATTTGCGAAATATTTGATCATTTAACACTTTAAGAAAAATAAAACTTTTACAATTATTCATTTGTGTCACTTTTTTGTTGTCAAGATATAAAAAGATAATTTTTATATAAACTTTATTAATTTTAAAGGGTTAATTCTTTTTTATTTTTGAAATAAAGGAATCTTTTTATTTCCTATTTTATCAGCTCTGTCAGATATATCACGTAGGGGGGAGGGCAATTCATCGAATTGTAGGCGGCGATAGTTCACGCTCATGCCTTTGTGTGTTTGTGTTAGGAATGTCAAGTAAATTATCACAGACTAATGTAAAACTGTTGCTCTCCTTATTATTTGATAATTTGTAATGGTTTTACGGCTTTTTAAAAAGCCATATACAATGGTCTGAAATTACTATCGTCTGCTTATCGATAAGCAAGACACCATGTTTATTCGAGTTCCACTCCATTTGCCAATGGGTTTCCCTGTAACAGTAGGAACCAGCCTTCATAGGTTATCTGCAGCTGCACAATACATGAAATCAGCAGAAATCATTGTGCACATTTCATGAATTGTGTAAAATTCTGCACATTTCACGAACTGTGCACTGGTATATTGTACAGGGTTGTGCATAACCTTTTGCTAGGGGTCTGGAAAATAAAC
>JAHWFO010017332.1:338117-368309 GCA_023313115.1 Rhysida immarginata
GTTTATTTTCCAGACCCCTAGCAAAAGGTTATGCACAACCCTGTACACGTTATTCAAGAACACCCTGTATATGTATATATTTTTGGGAGGGGAAGGTAGCTGGTTAGCCTCAGTTCGAGACCTGTGTTCCTGATTGGTTAGCAGTAGGTTGGCAGTGAGATGGGGAGACGGGATAGGGGATAGCTAGTTGTGCGAATTTAAGTTTACAACATTTGGGGCTGGAAATATTGATGATACATAACTTTTTATAAGGTTTCGAGTTTGGGGAGCAAAGGTGGCATCTGAGTTAAAGGGGCATAAATAATGATATAAATACTGCAAACATCCTTTAAACAACGGTTGAGCCCCGCATCTCCTTTTTTTTATTTATTTATTTATTTTTTTGCTACAATGTAATATGAATTTTGTCAATTATGTTAGTTTTAAAAGTTTAAAGTTTTTCTTTTCTTTAGAAATGTTATAATTAATGATGTGTAAAGACCTAAAATTTTCATGATTAGGCAGTAGTAAGGAATAAAAAGCACTCAAAGGATCTTTTGGTAGATGGAAGCTTCAATTGATAGTATGGCTAGTGCAGTTTTTGTTAATCATCATGCAAGATAAAGCTAATGAGAGGGATGTATTTCAACAAGTTAACTTAACAGTTCTGAATTAATGCATGCCTAAGCCTAAATTAAGTGGCATATAATCAGAGAGGTCTGATGTACAACATTATTGCATAACTATTGGTGATGAATGTAAATTTCTGCAAATTCATGTCAATTATCACAAAATCAGGGTCTATTTATAGAGAGATTTTCTGGGATTTACACTGAAACAGGACATTGTACTAAAAATCTGCCAAAGTGCTTTGTACAGTCTGGAAAAATTAATTAAAAAACATGTACCTATAAGCTCTATTGTGTTGACATTGTAACATGTTATTTGTGGCCAGTAAGAGATCCCTCAACCAATTAGCTGAGGAGTCTTCCATAAAACCCATAGGGAAACAAAATACTCTCAGACTAAGACCAATGAAAAATTAATTATCAAAGGCCTTAAAGGAGAATAAACAAGAAATAACCTCCCCCCTCTCCCTCAAGGAGAGTATAAGAAAATATGAAGCCCTTATACTTTGTTCAAACTACAGAACTAGATCGAATCAATCTAGATACTACTGTAATTGGATTCATTAAGAAACTGGATTCTTTTCGTATCCACAGTGATCGTACCTCGGCACTGCTAATCCAGTTAGCAAACTCATACTTTAATCTCAACCCAGTTTTACAACTCCAATTGTGCATTATAGTCAACAGGTAAAAGGTGTAGTATATGGCTGAATTTCTTTTTTGTCGTCTAATCCATCCAAGTTTTCAAGCCACAGGCTGATTAAGAGTTTGATTTCTTCTTCGGACCACAAGTCAACAGATTTTTCTTGGACACCATTTTGTAAAAACTACTGAAGTTAAATTTGGTGCAAGGGATTATGGGAAGGAACATAATCTAGATTAACAGCATCGAGCTAATTCTCCAAACAGGACTCAATAAATTGAGTTTGGGAACCACTGATTTAGTTCAAATCCAGATTGCTAGCATTCACACTTCAAAATTTGAAACCTAGTTCAAGCTGCCAATCTAGATACAATGTAATAGTACGAACGGGGCATTATAGAGTTCATCTATTTTTTACTCCTTTTATTTGCATTTTTTAATGAAAAAATTTGATTTTCTTGAATGTAGTATTTAGAAAAAGGAAAATAGCTCTATCTTTTTTGTTTCTCATCATTCCCAATCAAAAGAGTCACATGCCACATGTTGCTGTTTGAAAATGTAAATGGTTCTACAAACACCATGACCACTACCCTACAACTCCGACCATTGAGACAATTTCATCCAAACCTCATAGTAATGTAGTCCTTGTCTAAAGAATTGGCATACATAATTTTAACTCTTTTACATACTCAAATACCATATTTGCCCCTGTAACTTCCACCCCCATAACTCCGAATCTCGTGGGCAAAACGAAACCAAATTAAATAGTGAAGTAGCACATGTCTGTAGTAAGCTAATACTAAATTTAAACCTTCTATGTCAACAAATGTAGAAAATATAAAGGGGATGGACATGGTAAAATCATTACTTAATAAAAGAGAAGAATTGGCAGAATGGAATCATGGTCTGGAAATCCTTCTAATGCAATCATCCAAGGAAATACTCAACATTCGACTCAATTGCAAATAGAAAGAAAAAGTCCATGACTTGGACTTCTTTATTATCTTCTCATTCAACTCAACGACTTGATTTGGGTCAGTTAGGAGCATCTCCAATCTTTTCCTTCCTAGATAGAACTAACTCTACATAATGATAAATTTATAATGGCAAGTCCATATAATGAAGTTTTTTTCTGGAAAATAACTTCATTATATGGACTTGCCATTATAATTTGCCGTTATATAGAGGGAGTACTGTATATGAAATTTAAAAAATGAGGCATGGTCACCACCCGACTTTCTTATACATAAATGACCTGGTCCAAATTCAGAAAAAAATTAAACAACTGTCTAAAAAATCTACTTCCGATGGAAATTTTAAAAAAGTTTGTGAATAAAAGTTACTTCACATTAGCTTCTAAACACTTTGGTATAGATTCCAAATTTGCCTATACCATCTTATTTTGCAAAAAAATGGATTTTGACAAGAGTAAAACTGGTACTTCCGGTTGGAATTTTGAAAAATTTTCTTTACAAAGGTTGTTTAAAATTAGCTTCTGAACACTTTTGTATACTTTACAAATTTTCCTATTCCATCTTATTTAGCCTATATTAGCAAAAAACCAGATTTTGAAAAGAGTAGAACTGGTACTTTCATTTGGAATTTTGAAAATTTTTCTTAACAAAAATTGTAATTGCAACTCTTTTTAGTCCATTCAAAATTTTCATAAACGCAATGGTTAACGAGATATTTCAAAATTTATATTTTGGTGCTGGAGTAAACTGATACTTCCGGTTCACCGATTCCACTGGAAAACTAATCAGACCTCCCGAGGAAGATTATAATCTTAAGTTTAAAGTTTGGTCTCGATAGCTTTAGCCGTTTGGACGCTATCGTGGACAGAGACACACAGACATTTTCCAGAAATCAGTTTTTCGTAATCTAGGGACCCTAAAACGTATAGATCAGTGAAAAACTGGAGGTCGAAATTTTTCGTGATTACAATACTTCCTTATACTATGTATAAGAAAGTAAAAAAAGAGAGAAAACTTCCTAATATATTGGAGTAAATCATAGTTATTCAGATCCCTTATGCAAAATTTTTCTTTATTACTTATCTTAAAAGGTAAGTCCTTTTTATTTTATTGTAAAAGACAAACTACTGATTGTAATAGCTCTCAGCGAAATACATCGAATGAGAAAACAAGTAGAACATTCATACATAACTGCCAACATTCAAAAGTAAAAAATTGGGAGATCTACACACCAAGATTATATCAGAAGTAGGCTAACCGGAAGTTTATGGGAAATAAATTTAATTTGATCATAAAGGAAAAATAATGATGACTAACAAAATTACTTAGAATTTGTAGACATGTCAATCACATATTGGAGTTAAAGATTGAAAGGGCCTTTCTTGAGTCCTTAATACAAGGAAAATCTTCTGTGTAGCTTTTTAAAAATAGCATTACATCATTTGGACATTCTTAATTTTTCTTGGCAATTATTTCTTATTATTTTCCATGGCCTACTTGTTCCACGATTTTCGAAACTAAATGACCGATGTGCTACGCTTGCCATAAAATGAATGAGAGTTTCTATGAAGTAGCGACAGGATATGGAATTTTCAACTAATTTGTTTACTAAACAGAAAATCAGGAAATTTTTTTACTTAAATTGGGTGGACAGGGGCTTGGCCTAAAAAGCAGGAGAGTTGGCTATTAGAGAAAAATAACACAACAACAGAAGAAATATGATGTCATCACTCACAAAGAGGGGTTTAAAGAAAATTCAAAGTCGCCAATCAGAGAAATCCTATGAGAAGGCCAAAAATAAACATGATGACATCAAAAACAAAAGTCCCATCATGAGCACCTATCTCTGAAACTACTGGACGTACACGCACCTACATTGGAACGATTAACATGCTATGTGCTCCCCGTAAACCGCCCAAGTTTCGTGGAGATAGGTAGCATAGGAGCACAGTTGAGAACTAAAGTTGCATTGTCATATACTATCCTTTCCTTTAAAAATTCTAATTAAACATAGACTGCAGCTAATTATGGAAATAATGAATTCTACAGTTTGACTCTTGACGTTTTGAAATTTGACTCGCAGTTTTCAGGTCAATCGTGGATTTTTGGTCCTAGAGCGAACCTTGATTATGATCTATAAATCATTAAAAAAAAAAAATGGAATAAAAATCGGGGCTTTTGTCAGACTATTCTTCAACCAAGGTAGTTTTGTTCTCCTTTGGACTGTAACTGAGGTTTATTTTTTGGGTTTTTTTTCCCCCCCTACTCTATTTGGGGGTGAAATTTGTCTGTATTTTGTACTAAACTCAATGGGCACGAATTGAGGAAGTCAAATCGATTAAAAATAAAAGATTAGCTTACATAAAATTAAAAGTCCAAATTACTATATATGCATTAAGTTTGGAACTTTTTACAAATACGATCTGGCTAGGTAAATTAATGATTCTTTCAAAAGAAAATTTTCATTAGATGCATGCTAATGTCTTAATTAAAGTATAATATACAAATTGGCGTTTTTCATTCATTAGGATACTTTATTTGTTTATGGTTTTAGGAAAAATCACAGCTGAATGACTGACCAACGCAAGCTTCGTGACTTGGGCGTTGAAAGCGCTCATGCTAGTAAACAGGAGTCCAGTCCACTCGCGATTTAATCTCACTTTCGTATTCTGTGTATTCGCGGTATTTGTAATCTCAACCTTATTTTATCTTATTTTTACAACAATTATTTGCTATCTCATAAAATGCTATCTTTTATGATGTAATTTATGTGATTTATACCAATTATTTCCTTTTATTTACTGTGTCTTCCATCGCAACTTTTCATAAAGTGTGTTTTACACATCGTATATACTGTTGAAAAAAATCATAATTTAGCTCATCTAGTAAATACATAAATACAACTTAAACATCCAAAGGAAAAACGTTCTATAAAATAAGAACTGGTCTGAATGGAAAACGACGTTAAGATATAATTTTAAGAAACGAAACAGTCGAAGTTATGGCATATTAAAAGAGGCAAAATAAAATTAATTCACCTGAACTAAACTCTTTCAAAGTTTTTTTTTTAATGTTGAGATGGCACGTACTTCACATTAATCAAAAATAACGATAAAGCAAGACTTGAAAGCATCTTGTTTACAATGCGAAAATAGAATTGAAATCGTAATTCAACTTCTACTAAATTAGATAACACGAGCGCTACAGCGGTCAATCAGCTGTAACTTTGCCGAGGTAAACATCGGCCAACATATCCATCATTTGTAATTCTTGAAATCGCTGAACTGAACGAAATCATTAAAATATTTCACAAAACCTTTATTTAACGTTACTATATATATTTTAGCTTTATTTCTGTATCTTACACACTACATTAAATGCATTCAAAATTAATAAATTATTTATCTGTTGGTATCTTTTTTTTTTTTTTTTTTTTTTTTTTGAAAGCGTGCTCGCTTTACTGTGTTTATTCTTAGAATAGCCTTTTTTTATGCTTACCTTGAAGCGGCAAATCATTTCTAAATTTCTACATCCCATAGATGGGATAATTGACCCATCGTTATTTTAAACACATCGATTCTGCCTGAATGTTAACGTTAAAATACTAAAATTTACTATTAAACACATATTCAGCGTCCTTCCCTCAGTCAACATGGCTGAGATGTTAGTACAGCGCATGTGCTCGTCACGAAAAAAGCGTCTATCAGTAATGATTAGCCATCTAATTCAAACAGTTTAGTTATTGAAAAACAATACTTTATTTTTTTCATTAAATGCCCCATATTATTTATAGTCAAGAAATAAAATAAATAACATGGAAGACTTATTATACCAAGTAGCAAGTGAACGAATGTGGCTTAAGCATATTATTCTTGAAATTCATGCACAGATTGTGTACCATAGAGCATTTTTGGCGGGAGTCTCGAGTCAATTTGTTTCTATCCATGCTCCAGTCTATATCACGGCGTGGGGGGTGGTAAGTTTAGTTGGTGCCAATTATTCAGTGCTTTCTTACTGTCAGAGTTAGCAAGGAATTTTATCATCCGAAAGTTTAGTGTGGGCACGAAACATGAACGGAATGGGTAAGTGAGTTGTTTCTTGTTTGCGTTTCCATATACTGATCTACTAAAATTGATTAATTAAAATTACGATCACTGTCCCTTGATATTTTCGAGGAGTAGGAGCACTCTCCCGCGGATTGTGTGTTCACAATTGTTTACTAGGTTAACAATTCAAACGCGGATTTCACAATTGTTTACTAGATTAAAACCCAGTTTAATCATGATTTAAGCTCCCGTTTAAACGTTTAATTTATTTGAACTTCTTATTTTTATTTTTTTTTTATTTATTAAATGTTTGTAATGCTTCTGTCACATTTTTCTTTTGATATTGTCTTTACAATAAACATAGTTTTCAGATAACATATACAAGGGTGAATCAAAAAGTAAGTTACAGTCTGAAACAGTAAAAACAGATGTAAGTTAAGATTCCATACACACATTCTGAGGAAACGTGCACTTAACATTTGTAAACACTTGTCTGAACGTGAAACTAACTTTTCTATGCCGCTGCGGTAAAACCCACTCCAGCGTTTCTCAACCATGTCAGCACTGCATCTTTGACATCGTCATCAGTGTGGAATTGTTTTCCTCCCAGGACCCATTTAATTTTCCCAAACAAATGATAGTCACATGGGGCTAAGTCGGGCCTGTATGGTGGATGTTGCCACACATCCCACTTAAACGTTGACAGCAGTTCCTGAGTAAAGGCCGGTTCCCACTATCTGCCATGAAAAGCAGAACGATTAAAACCACCATGGTTAAGCACAGCGATAATTCCGCCGATCAGTTCCCACTATCGCGGCAAGTTACGCTATAGCCCAAGAGTCCCTTCAAAGATCGCTTTCGAGGATTCTCTTCGAGCGTTTTCCCATAATGGACGCATAAAAAATGGATGTAGCATTTTAAGTCTTTGCAAATAAACAAAAATGGACAGAGATACAAGCAAGGGTGTTGCTGTTTATTTGATGATGTTTGCTAAGATTGCTGCACTCCTAAATGATACTATACAAACGCGTCGCCATCTTGGGAGAGATTTTCAACGTCACACAAATGCATTGAATTCATTGGCTGACACTACCTCAGCGAATTTTACTGTGGCGGTAAAGTTAAATCCATCTTAACTCTAGACGGTAGCAGTTTTTACGCCGCGGTATGATGTCAAATCTGTGCAGCTTACGTCACGCACGGTATTTCCGGGCTAGTGGGAACCGGCCTTAACGCGAGCTGTGTGCAGTGTGGCATTGTCATGCAGGAGAATGATCCCCTTACTCAATTTCCCCCGCCGTTTTTCCTTTATCGCTTTTCTCAGATTTCGGAGTGTCTGGCAGTACGAAGCTGCGTTAATTGTCGTTCCTTTTTCCAAAAATTACATGTACACGACGCCTTCAGAGTCAAAGAAAACAGTTTCCATGCTTCCATTCCATGACAACCACTTGTTTTCAGGGATGAAGTGGTGAAACCAGGATTCGTCTCCCATGATGATTCGACGCAAAAACGTGTCTCCTTTGGTGGAATATCGTTGCAAGAGGGCCAAAGACGACAAGAAACATTGGTTCTTGTGATGGTTTGTGAGCTGTCGTGGAACCCACCTGGCACACAATTTCCTGAATCCAAGCTCGTCGTGAATAATCCGAGTGCACACTCCCATAAGAAACGCTAAGCGTTCTGGCAATTTCTTTAATTCTGATTCGTCGATTGTCCAGAATCATCTCATTAACGCAGGCAATGTGCTCGGGCGTGTTGGACGTGGATGGTCTTCCTGCACGGTATTTGTCCATCAAATCTGGACGCCCATTTTTGAACTGCTGGCACCACTTCACAATTGCAGGACGAGAAATCACATTATCTCTGTAGACACTGCAAATTTCCTTATGAATTTCAGTGAAATTTAAGCCTTTTGCACACAAAAAACTGATTGTTCCGCGAATCTCCAACTTGGAGTGTACAACCAATTCAGTGTTCTCCCCAAAAATTTTATCAGGTGGGCGGTAAGCTGAAATAACCGGGCGGACAAAAATTAAAAACAAAAACAAATAAAATATTATGCAATGTTGTGCAGTTTTTCGTGTATTCTTCAGCCGGGCGGCATGCCCGTTAATAAGGGCCTGGGGAGAACCCTGCAATTGCTGCGCCATGAAAACAATACTCTTGCATATGCAGTAAACGCGTGAACATGTGAGATCATGCCACGTTGCAATTATAGACATACAGGCAACATCCTTAAAAATGGCAAATGATGTTGGCACTCTTCAACCACAGATGGTGCTGAGTGTAACTTAATTTTTGATTCACCCTCATATATACTACTGTTTATAAAAATCGCAACACCCTGATGGAATGGTCTAATCCATATGCAATTTGCAATATTTGCATACAATGGGTCAGGGTATAAATGATTAGATTTTCAGAGTAATTGCTTGAAAGAACACCATGCCTCGACGACGACGAAGGGTACCATATCAACAGCTGACAGACTTTGAAAGAGGGCGCATTATTGGTCTGCGTGAAGCGGGATGGTCGTATCGTGACATTGCTGCTCGTGTAGGACGTAATGCAACGACAATTATGCGTGCATGGAGGCAGTGGAGCGAAGAGAACAGGGCACACCGAAGACCAGGCTCAGGAAGACCCAGCACGACGACACCGCGAGATGACAGACACCTCTATCGCATGTGTGTAGCAAATCGTACAGCCACTTCCACAGTGTTAGCACAACAGTGGGGTGCTACAGTAGGCAGGACAATGTTCACCAGACATGTCCCCAATCGAACATGTGTGGGACAGGGTTGCTCATCGATTGGCTCGTCAGACTCCTGCAGCAGCAACTGTGGATGAACTGTATACCCGTGTAGACAGAGCATGGCAGGACATTCCCCAGGCCCTTATTCAGAGCTTGTTTGACTCAATGCCACGACGTTTAGAGGCTGTAATTGCATCCCACGGTGGTTTCACCCGATACTAATGTGACAATAAAACACATTGTATTGACCTGAAAATCTAATGGTTTCTTTTCTGATATGCAAATGCTCCAAATTTAATGCAGATTGGGCTATTCCATCAGGGTGTTGCGATTTTTATAAACAGTAGTGTATGGCAAATTATGTGATGATGAATATCGATTGCATTCATTTAGGTCATTTAGTATATTATTATTATTATTATTATTATTATTATTATTATTATTGTTGTTGTTGTTGTTGTTGTTGTAATTATAAGCACCAAAAATGCGAGCATCATGCAGTTGTTTTCCTTACAAGGTCAGATCCATAGGGTATGAGGCCATCAGAACACTTGCTCAAGACGGAATTGGAAAAATTAATACCCTTGGTTCCAGAGCCTTGCCGGACCATCCGATTTCACCTTAATAATAATTCATCAGCACACCTCTAACCCACTAATTATATACCTACCATGTATCTAGACCGATGTTTACATTTAACACCACGGCTGCCATTTGAATTTGCCTATGAAGCCATAACTAGGGTTAAATTTAAGCAAAATAAGATATAATCTCAAAGGGAGACTACCACCAGCACGTGCAGTGTAAACAGACAAATTGATGGTGCGGTACACACTGAGCCATCTGTTGGCTGCCCAACAAATTAGTCTGGTGGCAGCGGGATTATCAAGTTCCCTCTCGTGATTTTGTCCAGATTAAAAGAGGTGCTGGACCATCAGTTGCCGGAAAATCGGTGTTGCACCTGCAATATTATTGAAGGCTTATAAAGGTTATACCAGTCCAAAACATAAATTGAATCGTGGAGGTTTAATAAAGGAAAACTTAAGGGAAAATTTTATGACATAGGATTGAACCACTGATCAAGGAAGAGTTACTGAACAGGAATTGCAGCTCATAACAGATCCAGTGCTGTTCAAGTGAAATCAAAACTGCATCACTTGTCTGCAGCAGCCAGCCCGAAACGAAGGGAACTTCACTCTTAAAAAAACCTTCCTCCAGCCTTACTGTCCAGGACTCGAGAGAAGACCTCTGAATTGCACAATTCCACCACTACAGACCAGAAACGTTTGGGTGAGTTTATTTCTAAAAAAGGTTGGACAGGGATATTGCAATTGTTGTCATATTTTTCTCCTGCGTCGCATGTTGTCCCTCATTGTGTCTGCATTGTTTTTGTTGCACACGTGCTTTAGACAACAATTGCCGGAGAGAAAATTGACAACAATTGCAATATCCCTGTCCAACCTTTTTAGAAATGAACTCGCCCAAACGTTTCTGCTGTGTAGTGGTGGAATTGTACAACTCAGAAGTCTTCCCTTGAGTCCCAGACAGGAGTCGTGTAGTTCTTTTGACCACCCTCTTGTAAATGCTACTTTTATTCTGTTCATTTAATGCATCTTTTCATGTTCCTTCCGGTGGGTAGAGTTGGACCGTGCCAACATAGCACAATAGTTGGCACTGCCCGTCTTTGATGTACGAGGTCTGTTCAAAAAATAACCGAACTTTTTATTTTTTTTAATTTAATATACAGCTTATTAGTCTTTGTCTCCTTCAAAGTACTCCCCTCCTCTATTCACACACTTGTTCTAGCGGTGTTCCCACTTCACCATGCAGTCCTTGAAAGCTGCTTTTGGAATATCCTTCAGTGCCAGTGACGAATTTTTCTTAATGTCGTAATGTCGTCCATGGGGTCAAAACAGCATCCTTTCAGCACTGATTTTAATTTTGGAAACAAGAAAAAGTCAGAGGAGCTAGGTCTGGGAAGTAGGGAGGCTAGGGGAGGACAGTCATCTGTTTTTTGGCACAAAACTGGTGGGTTAACAAGGCTGAGGGGGCAGGTGCATTGTCATGATGAAGGAACCATGAGTTGTCTTGCCACAATAGTGGTCTCTTTTTGCAAATTTTCCCCAGTTTCACGCAAAATGTCACGTATCATTGCTCTCGTAAATCGGACATTGTAAAAATTGCCACGAACACTGAAACACGTTGCACTCAAATGACAATAACTCGGAAACTAAACATGTAAAAATTTGTAAATAGTCTATTAGGCAGAAGGATATGACAATTGCAATGTTGCCAACTGCTCGTCGCCGCATAATTAAAAAAGTTCGGCTATTTTTTCGACAGACCTCATATCTGAGAAAAAATAAAATCGGGCACCTGTTTGGATGCGTTGATAGCATTTGTTGAAAAGAAGAACAACTGTCATGAATGTGCAACGAAGAAACGACTCTTTGAAGAAAACTAATCACCATGTAGGAAGTTAAATCCAAATTACATTTTATCTGAAGAAGGCTAGCTTAGAGAGATTAGAAAATAACTGCTCCAATCTTGGAATTTCATGTTCACCTAATAATTTATTTATCATGCAGTCATTTATTTAAAACTGTATTTTTCATCATAGGCACAGTTTCGATTAGAATCGTTTTGGCCTGTCCGCTAGGGTCGCTAGTTACATTTGATTTCAGTAAATCATCCAAGCCTGACTGCCCACTCTACGTCTTCCCTGTCAGTGACCACGAACGTTTGACTTGTCCCTCTTATACTTCTACCAGCAAATCAAGACAACTGTCAATCACTATGTTGCTGTGGAAACTAGCTGGAGTAAAATATAGTCTCACACTGAGGTGCTGTTAAATGAATTACTGTTAAATTGATGTGCCATTTATGATTGATGAATTGTGATTGGTTCCATTGTATTGGGTTGTTTCATAAGTATTGGCTGATTTCGATTAGATTACTTTGCATGAGCCCTACGGTACATAACATTACAGCAGGAACTACGACTACCTCCTACAAAATAAGCAGGACTGGTCCAGAAGTTTCTCCAGTAGTTGCTTGTGTAGCGGTGCAGACAACAACGTCATGGAGCAGCACGATGTCAGGCTAGTGATTTTGCAGAATACAAACTTGGATGAAATGTACGGGAAAACGTTGCTAATGTTAAAGGAGCCTAGGGTGCGTGCCTGACGATTGACAGAACTGTCTGTAGATATTTGCTGTGATCATGATTTTCTTTAATTTTATATACATCATGACCGCCTCCAACTTAGAGTGACGATCATTTTGAGCTCTGAGACAAATGTATGATGCAAACGTGGCTCATACTGCCGTGTATAAACTGTCAGTGAACTGAGTTTCTGAATGTAGAGTGTTTGGCTGCAGCATGGGAAAAGCAGCAGATTTATCAGAGTTAGACAAAGAACAAATCGTGATGGCCCAGTGCCTCAGAATGTCAGTCTTGGAAACTGTTTGTTTGGTGGGCTGTTCATGTGCAGTTATTGTGAGTACATATCAAAAGTGGTGTATGGGTTGAGAAACGACAAGTCACCTCTTGCTGTTTACTGCCCATGGCACATTGATTCTAGAAGGGAGCGAAGACTATAGTTCATCCAGGGAGAGTTGGAATGGGCAGAGCCCAGGAAGTTCTGAACTGGCCAATCAGAGAAAGGTTTGATCATGCGACTGATCATTCCTGGTTTACAGGTCTTAATTGTGAAGCGTTTTATAACATTTCACTTTTTAGTGAAACTACGTTATAATGCAATTTAAATTTAAAAAAAAAATAAGAATACACTTAAAGAAAACTTATTTCATCATGTAACATAAATTATATATAATTTTATTTTTTTATTTTTATTTTGTTTATGTCATGCATTTTATTTTTATTTTTTATTTTATTTAAAATTGCAAGCAATTGAAGCAATTAAATTGAAGTCAATATATCATTAATTTTTTATTTTTATAATAAATAACTTTCACATCTTTTGCTATTTCTTTTAATGAATTAGAATTAAAAATGAATTACAATTAAATATTTATTTACTACAAAGGTTCTGGCCTCTTTCGTTTATTTGCTGGCCATTAAAATGGCCTTTTAATGAATTAGTCATGAAAAGGACTGTTTATTAAAAAAATCCAAACTAAGGAGATTGCGGGAGAACGTTAATGTCATCGCTGCTGCTACCCTCGCCGTTCACGTGGATTATTAGCGGCTCCACTTGCTCCTCAATTACGTTTCATCTAAGTACATAAATGTACGCGATAGTCCCTACGTAGCACTTGTATCTGTCGTAAATATCGGTATCGTTGAGCTACTACATCTATACGTTCAATATAAAACTTTTGATTGTTGATTTTTCCGTATTTCATACGCAGTTTTTCATGCATGATGACAGCGAAGGAAGATCTTGACTCGCCGTATCCAGTCCTCTCTTTAAACTTGTTGAAAACATTTGTAATTGTAGGATAATCTTCTTCTCGGTGTATTTCAGCAACACATGCCCGTGCAACAGAAAGTTCAAATTCATCCAAGTTTTTAACTTGTGACTCTCTTACCTTGGACTAATAACTAAGTTATTAGTCCAAGCTCTTACCCACTTTTTACCATGCGAAGGGTTTGAATTAGGCCTAGTTACATCCTGAATGATTCTTTGAACGGATGTCGCCGATACTTGTGTTGCTTTAGATGTTTCTTCTATTAAAGCAGAAGTGCTTTTATCAGGATCCTTATCTTTGAAATAGGAAAATACATTCCACACAATCTCCCTTGCTTGGCTGTGAAGAGTTCGTCCTCGAATTCCAACGGTGTTAGGTGTTGTATTTATAGCCATTATGATCGCTGGTCACCGCATGTTGTGAACGGATTGACGCCCGCATAGATAATGAAGAAACCCCATAATTCCTTGCGCGTCGATTGCCTGACATGATTAATCGATATCAGCACTAAGCCACGCCTACTCCAACTCTCGCTGGATGAACTATAGTATGCATTGTTTGCCATGAACAAAGGGTTACCGTGTCCCACGTCACTAGCAACTATAATATGGTGACCCAGACAGTGTGTCTCGACACACACTTCAGCATAGCCTTCTGCTATGCGTAGCCATCGCCCCAAGTGAATCCCTAAGTTTACTGCATGCCTTTGACAACTGCACCTCAAGTGGGGCCAGGGAGCACACAAGTTAGACTAGAGGACTGGAAATAGTCGCCTGGTCCGACAAGTCAGGTTTTCTGGTCTATTACGTGGATGGTCAAGTGCATAAACGCCAATTTCCAACAGAAAATATGGCACCTGATGCACATTTGGATGGATACAAGCTGGTGTGGGTGATGTTTTCTTAGGTAGACCAAGTCATCCCTTCATGGCCACAATGTTTCCGGACAGTTATGGCCTGTACCAACAAGATAATGCACCATTCCATAAGCCCTGAATTGTCATGCAGTGATTTGAGGAACATTCTACCGAATTTAAAGTCATGTGTTATCTTTTGAATTCCGTAACATCAATTCAATAGAGTATTTGTGGTTCGATCTGGAAAAGCTACACGACCACCTCGTAATGTACGGGAGCTGGCGTGCGCCTGGTATCAGATACCTCAGATTATCTACCAGCATCTTGTCGAGTCAATGCCTCACCGCATGTCCACAGTTTTGCTGGCAAAAGGTGGTCCTACATTGTATTAAACAGGTGGTCATAATGTAATGGCTCGTCGGTGTATTTAGATCTTTTATTTGAAATATTTTCATGAACATATAATAAAAATCATTTTAAATAAAGCTTACTATGACCATTCCAGTGAATTGAAGGACCCGATCTTATTTATCCATTGGTGTTGTCTGTAATTAAATGTTTTATAACTGTCTCTTACTCCCAACTCATTTATATTTCAGATGACACTGACCTGGATTTGTTGCTCTCTGTAATAGAAGAGGAAGATAAAAGTGAAAGTCAAGGTAAAACATTTTCTAATCAACTATATATTTTGCATAAAGGATAACTTATAAGTACTATATAGATTTATTTTATTTTTATTTTTTAAATGAATTCATACCTTGCTTAATCATCAAAGTTAAAAGTGGGTCAAATATAATCCTACAATTTCTGTATAGATTGTTTATTTTTCCTAAAGGGGCACGTAATTAATGTATGACACGTTATTTTCATTCATAATTTAGTAGCACAAAGCATAAAGTTTAATTATTTAAATTTATAAAGGAAGGTAGAAAAAGATGACTTAGAATGCTAAAATGGCTTCATACGAGGGTGGTTCAAAATGTAAGGCAAGAAGATCTCTCATAGGTGCACAAATGCATAAATTCCCTGTGCTAATTAAAATTTCATGTCTAAATAAAAGAGACGATTATAGCATTCAAACGCCACTGGTAGATGGAGCTGGTTGTGCCGTAGCACTCCAAAATCTTAGAAGATGACAGCTTTGACAGAAATGTGGTCGGCAATTGAAGTGCGAAGTGCAATATGGTTTTTGCATTTAAAGTAAACATCCCCAGCTGAAATTTATCACCAACTAGTGGAAGTTTATGGAGCAAGTGTAATGTCCAAAAACAGGTGTGGTTTTGGTCAAGAAATTTGACCGAGACAGGACAGATATATGAGACGAGGCGGCCAAGCACGTCCGCCACAGATGACAGCGTGTGCCAAGTCAAAGGTTTGATTTGAGCCAATCGTCACAGTGTTCCCACAGCACTGGAAGTGCCCCGTTATCCAGAATGGTCCTGTAGCCATCAGCATTGAGGTTTCCGTCCACATTGATGAGCGGGCCCAGTCCAGCGCACCCAGGTGTTCACCGGGGTGTCCCAACTACTTTGATCATGTAGTGTATAAGGCTTTAAAACCAGGATCATTGATATCACATTTCAACCATTCTGGTTCACTGAATATCTTTTTTTATGATTGTCAATCCGGACATCAAAGGAAACTTTCACAGGTTCAATGATAAGGATAATTGGTGTTTACATAACTGGAGTTCTCTACTGTATGTTATCACTAGTAACAAGTTTCTGTATTTTATAAGCTAAAAGTTTACTTTATAATTTACTTGCGAGCCATTAATAAATTATTATATATTTTTAAATTACTTATGCTTATTTATTTTTGTAATTTGTAGCTCCTCAAAACTTAAAAAGACATCTTCAAGAAATTGATGTTTTCAGTCCATCTAACTTGGATAATAGTGATATCTCTTCTAATCGAAATTCCAATGTAAATTTGTCACAAGAAGCTATTGCTACTTTTGGTAAGTAGGAAAAAATAACATTGTGTTTACATTTGTGAGTTCAGTGAATGTTTATGTGGGCAGGCATATGTGTATGCAATAAGAACTTCACTTTTTCTTCATATAATGAGTATACATATGTTTTATCATAAGTTTAAATACCCTCAAAAAAAAAGTTGCACGCATAGAAAACCTGAGAGATACTATGGGACGTTCTGTTAAGACTCCAATGTTGGCACAAGATCTTCAAGAGCTACAAGCCGAAATTCAGCTTGCATGGGAAGATTAAGTAAAGAAATTGTATGGCTCCATGTCAGGATGTGTGGCAGAATGCATTAGAAATAATGGCAGCCCAACGTCATATTGAGAGTTGTAATGATTTTGGTATTTTGACCAATAAATTTTGTCATACCCACATTCATTGTTTATCATTTGCTGTTGGTGGTGAGTAATAACTTCCTTTCAAATGTCTTTTCAATCTGATGATTCCTTCTGGATGAAACTTTTTTTTTATGATTATATAAAAATAGAAGTGAATCCATTGAAGAACATGATTTCATATTCACAGTAATACCTTAAAATAAGTGAATCTTATAACACTTCAAATTTATTTACACTGAGTTGCCAGTTTATTAGGAACACCCCCCCCCACCCCCCCAATACTGTGTTGCACCACTCCTAGCAGCTATAACAGCACGAATTTGCCATGGCATGGATTCAATTTGCGGCTGGAAGCATTGTTCCGTTTGTACATGCAAATGCAACAGCTACTCCCAGTTGATGCTTATTGGATGGTGGTGGATCCATGCCTCGAATAATCAGTTCCAGCTCATCCCAAAGATGTTTGATTGGGTTCAAATCTGGGGACTGGTGGTCACAGAAGTAAGTTGAATTCATTATTGTTTTCCTGGAACATTCCATGGCGATATGAGCCTTGTGACACGGAGCATTGTCCTGCTGGAAGTGTCCTTCCGATGGGGGGAACACAGTAGGCATGAAGGGATGAACGTGGTCAGCAACAATGTTCAGTTAGCCCTGACCATTAAGATGTTGTTCTACAAGTATCAGCGGACCAAGAGTGTGCCAGGTAAACATTCCCCAGACCATTACAGAGCCTCCACCAGCCTGATAAGGTGGAAACCAGACAGGAGGGGTCCATTGCTTCGTGCTGTTGTCTCCAAATTCTGTGTCGGCCATCTGCATGGTGCAATATAGGAAATGGGATTCGTCCGACCAGCAGATCTTCCAGTCATCAACGGTTCAGTGTTGGTGATCATGGACAAATTGGAGACTTTTTTTTTTTTTGCGGTTTTGGGTGGAGATCAAAGGTACCCAGACTGGCTGTCAGCTGTTGTAGCCAATGTACAGCATGTAGTGCGTTCAGAGATGATATTATTCTGCGGTCCAGTATTGTAATCCACGGTTAATTGGCGAGTCGTGAAATTTCTATTCGCACGAACAAGCATTCCCATCCTACGCTCACCCCTTGGATCAACGAGTCGTTTGTGACCACAGGCTTGTCTCTGGCTGATTGGTTTTTGGTTGTTTAACCAGTCCTGGTAAATCCTTGAAATGGTTGTTCGGGAAAAGCCTAGAAGATGTGTGATTTCGGAAATACTCAGTCCATCTTGCTGGCCACCAACTATCATCCCGTGCTCGAAGTCGCTCAGATCCTTTGTTTTCCCCATGGTGACGGTCAAACCACTTGCAGTTGACAGGTGTATTCTCGCCTTATATTGGTACCGATTGTCACGTGACCAACTGATACATAGTAATTGCTATGCCAAGGGATTTGCATAGTCATGGGTGTTCCTAATAAACTGGCCACTTAGTGTATGTATTCATGCATAAATGAAAAGGAAAAAAAAATACCAAAAACTTAAAAATTTATGTTATATCATTTTAAACTAGTCCAAGGTTCTAATGAAGTCATTTCAAAAGGGACTATCTTTTTATGTGCACTTCTTCATGATGTAAAGAATGCAACATGCCTAACCAATCATTGAGCCTGTTATGTGGTCACTCTTGAGTGTGAACACATTATAGGTGAACTTGCATGTTGTTTTGGTGTGTGTTACAAATTACAAAATGGCTTTGAAGAAAGAGTAGTGATGTTGGCAAGTCTGATCAGTGGAAAATTTTCATAAGGCCAATGTAATTTGAGTCTTGTTACAATGCTGCCATGAAATTTAGTAATAATCACAATGATAGAGATTAGCACAGGAAAAGCATACAGGTTTCCATATATAAGAAAAATAAATATATTTTTTAGGTTATCTGAAATATAAAAAAAGAAGTTTTTTTTTTCCTGTTTATGGAAACTTATGGTCCACCTTGCTTAGTCTCCAGCATTGTCTATGACCTTTTCCATCGTCATGGTAGCTTCATAATTATGTCAGCAGCTCCAAATCTATTTGTGTCATGGATGAAGCAGTGGGCTGCAGGGCCGTACCTAGGATCTATTTTCGGGGGAGAGGCTGAGGGGGGGGGGGGTCCCCCATGTAACAGATTTCGTCGACATGGGGGCCAATTTTGGGGAGGGGGCTGCATTGACAAAGGATAGACTCTATCCAAAACATCAGCTTTTTATTTATGATTTATTTTATATTACTTTTTATTTAATATCCATTATTTAAGTTTTGGGAGGAAATCAAACTCTCAAGGGCTAAGATTTGGACAGTATGGATGGTGGTACAACACTTCCTACTCCATCTTGTGAGCAAGTCACAGACAACACTAACCACATGACTATGGATGTAATGGTGAGAAAATGATGCCATTTCCTCCACAGGGCTGCTTGAAAGTTGTGTTGCAAGAAATGTGAATAGTTTGCAGCATTTACAGTTTGTCTGTTGAATACTTCATGAGTAAGGATCACACCATCTCACTCGTAAGCAATGGCTTGAATGCATTCACCCACTTCCTTACGGTACTTTACGGTAATGCATCAGCTCCATATCCTCTACAAGTACTCCTTTGCATTTCAGCCCCTTGTAGTTTCAATTTTAAGTCAGGAACACTGCTCCAGTTTGGAAAACATTTCTCTACCAACTTTTTCTTCTGAACAGAATGCATAACGTGCAGGTGCAGCACGTGGAAAGGCAATGCCCATTACATCATGGGGAGGGAAAGGTATGGCCTTATGTGTTCCAATACCATTAGGATCACACATATAACCATTCCCCTCCAGCCCTCGTATCTGTAAAATTAAACTAATCAGGCAACTGACATCAAAAAATTTTTTTCGCGAAAAATAGTATATTCTTTATGCACTGTTGAATGTTATATATTTTATTTTTAAAATTTTTCTATGCAAAAAAGCATAGTTCTACATGAGAGTAACGCTGCGGCTTTCTTGAGAGCAATTGCAACGTCAGGGTTGACTTTGATTGAAAGATTTATGTTAACACAACATACTCATATAACCATTTTGTGGGTGAAAATGGTTTACAAAATTGAATTCGATCACATTGAAAGGCTGAATTTACAACTCATAGTTAATCCTATCGGTATGAACCGGTGATGTGCGATTTTCATTATTTACTATTGCAGTCTAATGGCAGTTGGGAGAAAATATTGCAAAAGTGATCTAGGGGATGCAACAGGCAATAACGAATTTTATGGAGACTTCAATTAACGTTTTAATTTTAACTTATAGTTTATATCTAATGAAAATACTTTTACGTAATGCCAGATGATCACCCTAGTATTTGAAGGGTTGGAACATTTAAGAAATTATGACTTGAAGTTGACGTTTTGTTTATGACCTATGCGACAAGACTCAAAGATCTTACAAATGCAGAAAAAAAAATAGAATTAATTTATGTGTACATTTTTTAATGATTTATTTAGTCTTCTCAATCCTATTTTTTTAATTCTCCAATAATTTTTCAATCATGGGTATTATCACCATTGTGATCTAATTGTACTATGCATACATTGTGTGATCAAAAATTTCCAGACATGCAACCATATTTCACGAAAATTAATATGGTGTTGAACCCTCTCTTTGCTTTTACAATGAAGTGCCAAAAGTCATGGGAGCATCTCATGCATCATGTGAAAGGTGTATGAATAGGAAGAGCGGTATCTGTGCTGTCAATTCGACTATTAGCAATCATCTGAAACATCTTGTAATGTGATTATGGAAGAGAATTATCATTCACTCAGAATGTGGAATGATAGTTGGACATTCCATTTATGAAGTGGTGTGGGCATTCAAGATCCTCGATCCACAGTGTCAAGGGTGTACAGAGAGCTCCTCATTTCGGGCTTCTAAATGAAAGTGACGAGCAACATCTGAGCAGAATGGTCCTTCATAACGGACATCGTCACTACTAAAGTAAAATAAAAATAAAAACACCTTTTTAAACACGTCACTATGTGAGTTAGCAGCCGCATTCTATGAGGACCATACTAAAAACATGTCTATGAGGTCAGTGCAGCGAAATTTGGCACTGATGGGATATGGCAGCAGAAGACCTACAAGAGTGCCTTTACTCATAGCTCGCCATCGGAGGCTGCGCCTTGCCTGGGCTCATGAATTTATTTGTTGGACCTTAGATGACTGGAAACACATGGCTTGGTCAGATGAGTCCTGATTCAAGTTGGTACAAGCTAATGTTAGGGTTCGAGTGTGGCGCAGACCTCATGAGGCCATGGACCCATGTTTACAAGAAGGTGCAAGTTGGTGGTGGGGTGTGTTTGGGTTTACATGGCAGGGTTTGGGTCCTCTGATCAAACTGGACCTACCATTAACTGGGAATCACTATGTCCAGCTGGCAGGTGACCATTTCCAGCTCTTCATGGCCTTCATATACCCTAACAACAATGGAATGTTCCAGAAGGACATCCCCCCCCCCCCCAAAAAAAAAAAAAAAATTGGCCACCATGTCAACCAAATTCAGCTCCTCCACAAGCTGAATTTGGTTACACCAGTCTAAATGTTGCTCCGCATTGATTTTGCTGTTGTGGGGCTTATGGACAGCAGCATGACCATGGGTCTTTATTTCCCAGTGAACGGTGATTGTATGGGTGGTACTTAGAGTGGCATTTCAGAACACTGTAGGAATGTTTTCAGCTGAAGACTTCTGATTGTAAAGTGTCACATGTGCTAGCATTTGACAACAAATCTGTCATTTTTATTGACCTACCACTTTAGGGTTTCACTGATGTTGGTCCTTGACATTTCACACGTAATATTGATTGGTATACAGACCATCCTATGGTGGAACTGAGATTTGTCAAGTTACCCATACTGCCCACTACAAATCGTAAACTAGTCCAGTAAACAGAGTTCACCTTACTCTGAATTTACACGTCAAATGGGCATTTTTGCTAAAAATTGACCGTGATTTGTTAAATATTATCAGCCATCTCTTTGTAACGAAGTTGAAGAGTCAAATTGACTTGTAGATTTTTGGTCCTAGAGCGAACCCTGAGTAAAGCATGTTTCTATTTATTGTATGCTATCTTAAACATTGTTATGTCTGGAAACTTTTGATCACATAGTGTATTCTCCATAGAAAATGCTTTCAAGTTCTTACAGGCAATATTGTCTTTAAAGATGCTTAATTTTGTAAGAGTCCTTAATTCCTTAAATGTGTTGCGCCACATGTGTCATCACCATCAAAATATTTGCAATAAAAATATGACTTAAAGTCTATAAAATATGATTATATACATTATTTTAAAATATTTCAAAAATTAATTCTAAAATTGTAAATTGCAAAGAAAACTTTTCTTCTCCTTTATGTGTTATTTTATAGGAAGTGACTTAGACACATCTGATGAAGAAGCAGAGAAGTATCCACTTGAGGGGCAATCTTTAAATGAATTCGGAAAGTTCATTAAGAAACGCTTAGCTCACGCTCCAAAACATTCAGCAGATTTTCCAAAAGTGAAAGAAAATAGTAAGTTTATTTAATAAAAAAAACAAAAGAAAACAAGTAAGTGTAAGTTTTATGTTGTGTAAGGGGGGAGGGGTGAATGAATTATTTGGGGGTCAGTAAAGGCAAATTAATTTGCATGAGCTCTAAAGTCTGTTTAATGCCAACCGGCCCCACAGTTTACCAGAGACAATAACCACTTTACAGCAATAAGGCTCAGAAACATGTTTATGAGCCACGTTAGTGGAATACATGCTTAGAATGTTATCAAACAAATGTTTTCATCATCGCCTCGATAAAGGAACAAGGTTAAGCAAATGATGGAAGTAAATAAGGGGAAAGAAAAGGGAAGGGGGAACAAAGGGAGGGAACAAGAGAGTCCCTCAAGTGGGGGGTGGGGGACTAATATTGGCGTCGGTCAGATGTTTGATGTATATATCTTGAGACCATCTTATAACATCGGAGACACATGATTTCCGAAGAAGGCCAGCGTATCTTCTGTTACACAATTTGGCCAGAAATTTATCATTGTCGGGATCTCAGGACCCTAATGCACCCACGATGATTGGCTCAATTGTAACGGTGTGGAAATTGTGTCTTAGGCTGTCGATGAGGGGACTATTTGTCGAGTTTAGCTTGTCGAGCATCAAGGAATGCCTGGCAGGTTTTTCAAATGGATATGTTATGTCAACGACTAAGCATTTCTCTTTGTGGGCGAGAATCAGGTTTGGGCGTAGTCTCGAGCCTTCAACAGCAGCCTGTTTTTCTCCAAGTTATTCGATATTTATAGAGGGCAGCACTCTTGATGTGTTCAACTACTAGCCGTTTTTGTATAGCATCAGTGTAGCACATGCAATGACAGATAACGTGCGGAAGGGTTTCATTTGAATATCCACACCGACGGCAGGATTTGTCACGCAGCTCTCTACCATGCATGGCTCCGTTCAAGGGGACCAGGTTCAGGTAGGCTCAATGTATAAACTGCCAATCTGTAAAGTGTGTGGCGTAGCCCGATAAGATGAAGTGTGAGCTGGCTGGAGACTATGCCACACAATCCATGGCTTTGCCCTGGCTTGGAAGGGCCAGAAGGGTTTCAGCATGTCTGTTGAAGATTGCACAGTTGGCCATGTTGTTTGAATATGAGTGTGCTGTCAAAAGAGTATAATATCGGGAGGTCATCCTCGAACTTCCACACAATCTTGAGGCGACTTGATGATTTGTGTGCTTCTGTCCAGCAATTTCAGAGGGTGTTAGTGGTGTACTTAAATTCGCCATCCTGTTTGCTGCTCAGGTAGTCTGCCACATCAAAGAAGTTAATGGGCCGATGGAGCCGAACTGTCACGGTGGTGTTGATTGAAGCACGGGAGAGTTCGAGAATGATTGGGTCTGGTGACGAGAGGAGTTTGAATGTGTTGTCGACAAGAAGAATGTCAAAATCGTCGGCGAGGAGGCGCAACCCACAGCATCCTTTACTATGGCTACTGTAAAGGTAGTCGTTGGAGGCTTCTTGTTATAGATTAAGGGTTCGTTTGATTTTGGGATGCAGCACTTCGTCAACTCGTTTCCACTTGCCCTTGGTGAAGAGGCCCATACGTAGGGCAAACTGGACTGAAGGGAAAAAGAAAGTTCTGAGCAAATAGTTCCAGTAAGGTAACTTCAAAGCCTGAAACAAAAGATTTTGTACATTGGCAGAAAGTTAAAAGGATGCTTTTGTTTTCAACTTTTACACTGAAGAGCCAAAACATTATGACCATCACCACATTGGTGAATGAACTCGTCTGGATCACATGGAGGGCACGTAATTATGTATGAATGGTATTTAACTGCTGCTGGAGAAGGTAAGGAATCATTCTTGCACTTAATTTTGTGATTGATGGGAAAGGCTGCTGATCTAAGTGACTTTGATAGAGGGCAGAATGTAATAGCCTGAAGACTCGGAACGAGTATCTCCAAAACTGCACGACTGGTAGGTTGTTCACGATCTGCTATTGTTAGTATTTATGCAAAGTGGATAAATGACGGTGAAACCAGCAGTAGATGCCAAGGTGTTGGATGCCCACGTGCCATCAAAGAAAAAGGACGTCTGAGACTGTCCCGCTTGGTAAAGCAAGATCGGCATCAGACATTGGCTCAGCTGACAGCCCAATACAATGCAGATCCAAGTGCAAGTATTTTGGAACGCACAGTTCAGCAGACACTGTTGAATATGGGACAGTGCAGCAGACGTCCCATTCGTGTGCCTCAGTTGATCAAGCGTCATTGTCAACTACGCCTACAGTCGGCCCAGGAACATCGAGACTGGACCATGGATAAGTGGAAGAGAGCTGCCTGGTCAGATGAATCACGACTTCTTATTCATCACGTCGATGGTCATGTCAGGGTACGCTGACTTCCAGGCGAACAGTTGCTCCCCCTTGCAGCAGGCCATACACAGGCTGGTGGTGGCGGTATTATGCTTTGGGGGAGATTCTCATGGGTGGCTCTGGGACCCATAGTTGTGATAGAACAGATCATGACAGCTGCGGACTATCTGAACATTATTGCGAACCAGTTGCACCTTACATGGCATCTGTCTTCCCAACTGGAAATGGAATCTTCCAGCAGGACAACGCCCCTTGTCACAAGGCTTGAATTGTATTGGAGTGGTTCGAGGAGCATAAGGATGAATTCCAATTAATGTCCTGGCCATCTAACTGGCCAGATCTTAATCCAATAGAGCACATTTGGGATGTCAAGGAGCGGCAGCTCAGAGCTCAAACATCACCGTGTCGGAATATCTTGACTTTGTGTGACTGCTGCTTAGACATTTGGCACAACCTGTCTCCAGTCATCTACCAAGAACTTGTGGCATCCATGCCAAGGTGAGTTGCAGCTGTTTTGCAGGCCAAATGTCGCGCAATAAGTTATTGAGTAGGTGGTCATAAGGTTTTGGCTCTTCAGTGTATATCATGTTACTATTTTATATTGGACTATTTTGTGTTCAATGCAGTTTTTATTAGTACACGTTTTTAATATTTTTTCGACAAACTTTTAATACTTTATTCTAAATATTTTCATGGTAATTGTTTAGAATTCTGTTTTTAAAATTTTATTGCAAATTTTTATTATTTAATATTTAAATTAAATTGGCAAAGTTATATTATTTGATTTTTAAATTCTTCTTACTTCAATCATCTGCTGTTCTTCTTCAAGCCTTCAGTTCTTTCTACAAAACTCTTGTAATTACGTTTAGTGAACTTTATTTTATTATTTCATGTTTTGAGTGTTTCATTTTTTCTGTTTCCTTTTAGTAACTTAAAGGCATTTTCAATATAAGCCCTATAACCAGAATTTTTTCAATAAATCTCATTATTAATGGCAGCATTGAAACTTAATTTCCAACACTGTATCTTGTTTAAGACAATAATATTGAGTTAACTTTTCACTAAAAAGTTGTTTTTTTTAAAAAAATCCTGTAAAATGAAATTAATTTAAAATGTATACTCCTTTTAATGGAAAATAGAAATAAAAGGAGTATATATTTTTAATTAATTTTATATTACTACAACTCTTGTAAAATGAGTTTGTTACATTCAGAATACACTCACATGCCAATAGTCATGGGATAGCAGTGGACTATTTTTCAAGTGGCCAGTAACATCATGTGCAAACAGTATAATATGCAAATCTGTCAGTAGGTTTAGTTACACTGTCATGAGTAAGGGGTGAGGTGTTCAGTGTGACAATGGCTACATGACGAAAGCTATCAGAGTTCGAACGTGGCCTGGTATGTGGAGCACAACGTATGGGTCATTCGATATCAGAGGTGGCTCAAGAATTCAACATCCCATGGTCCACAGTTTCAAGAGTCTACCGAGAGTACCAACATGACGTCATTACCTCCCACCATGGACAACACAGTGGTTGACCAAACCTTCTCAATGAACAGGACCAACGGCATCTGAATAGGATGGTCACCGCTAACAGACAACTGACACTACGCCAGATGACATCAGATTTTATCCAGGGTGACACTAGAGCTGTATCAATGCGAACTGTGCAACGAAATCTGGTGTCCATGGGATGTGGAAGCAGAAGACTCACGAGGGTGCCCTTGCTAACAATAAGACATCGTCAGCAACGTCTCTCCTGGGCCCATGAACACATCGACTGGACACTTGACAACTGGAAACGTGCGACCTGGTCTGAGGAGTCTCAATTCCAGCTGATATGAGCTGATGGTAGGGCTCGTGTGTGGTGCAGACCCCATGAAGGCCATGGACCCAAGTTGTCAAGCATGCACTGTGCAAGCTGGTGGTGGCTCCGTAATGGGCAATTGTGGGAAGCTGTCCAGTTGGAATGGTTGGCAATGTCTTCAGATGTCTTCCACTGACTTGTGGAATCAATGCCATGTCACACTGTGGCACTTCTCCAGGCTAGAGGAGGTCCCACGTTATTAAGTGCTATCCCATGACTTTTGGCATGTGAGTATATTGGTAAATGTACTTCAATTCAACAATCTCAATTTATTTGTTCTTGGATGTACAAGGGATAATCAAGCTAAATTTAGAAGATGCATATAAAATGGGACCAGTAATAATGTTTCTGAATATTGCACCATCACTGTATAGCACACTCTGGTTAGTACTTTTAATCCTGACTTATGCTTTTGCTGAACTTATTGCAAGCCTGCATAGCAAGGAGTATTACATTTATTGTGACTTGCAAGAGACCAAGTAAAACCTGCTATTCAATGCAAGTGGCAGGGACTGCTATCTCAAGGAATCCTTTTGCTGCAAGACAATTACTGCCCATACATGCTAGGAGAACCAAGAATTGTCTGGAGAAAATAAAGTTTGAGGTATTTTCACATCCTGTTTGTTCTCCAGATTTGGCACCATTTGGTTTTCACCTTTTTGAATTACTAATTAGTAATAAAACATCTGGGTGGTCATTGATTCTAGATGGATGATGGCATGAAGAAAGCACTGCACAAGTGGTTGTGAGACAAGACAGAGCCTTTTATTCTGCTGGAGGCAGATGGTGCAAGTGTATTGAGAAGGAAGAAGACTACAGTGAGAAAAAATTATCATATTTAAGGTTCATTCCATTTTCTATAAATCCTGGTTTCTATCTTTAGTTTGACTCTCCCTTGTACATGCATAAAGGTTAGTGATTGATGAAAGGGTTAAATCTTGTTGAACAGTTGCATTTGTCACGATAACAAATCGAAAAGGGAAGGAAAAATTCCACGACCTGGATTTGAACCAGGGACCATGCCTATCACTGGCACTGCTCTTACCAACTGAGCTACTGCAGATATGAACCGCATTGCTGTTACAAGATATCCAAATGGACTTCATTGAAGCCACCAAGCAGCTCAATCGGCAGAGCAGGCCCCGGCTCAAAAGCAGCTGGGGAGACCCAGGTCGCGGAATTTTTCCTTCCCTTTTCGATTTGTTATTGTGATATGCTTGAAGAAGTTTCTTCAGTTTAATCATTATCTTCTGTTTGATTTGCATTTGTTTGTTTGTTTGTGGAGTATGTGTACTCACTTGTATGTATGTGTATGCAATTTTAAAAATTAGCATTATGTGTATTTTGAAACTAGACATCAGAAAACCACTGAAGAAACCCAGTCAATCATTATTAAGAAATGATTCATTTCTTAGAGGATCAAGCACTAATATCACTGCAGAAAAAGATTATTTTTGCAACATAAAAATCAAGTGAGAATAGCAAAACAAATAAAGCATGATTTTCTAAGTAAGTAAGTAAGTAATGAATTTGCAACTTATTTATATATCAGGAATCCCCTTGTTTCTTCAACCACAATGAAACAACTGATGGAGGGAAGAAAGATGATTCGAATGCCACTTATATCATCGCACATGTTTGGAGGTGACATTGAAGGAGACTGGTTCACGATAGGCGTAATTGTTAATAAAGCAGAACCCAAAATTTCTTCCAAGGTTTGAATTTATTTAAATTTTTCAGTATCATTGAGAAATTAATTTATTTTATTAAAAAGGGAGGGGGTCACAAGAAATGTTATCAAGACTATATAACTCTTTTTCATAAAATAAGTCCATTAACCTTCAGGTTAGAGTAGAAACCAATCAGATTCATTTTTTTCTCCTGATACTTGCATTGCAGACACTTTGTTAGAGGGAGGGCTAATCCTTTATGCCTTTACCGCCATGTCCCAGCATAAAGGATTGGTTCTCTTTCTAACATCTCCTAATTGAATCACACTTTCCTCAACATTAAAGCCAAATTTTATCATTTTCAAAAGATCATATTTTTTCACTGTTAATTGAAACATTACAAGTTTCATCTTCAGACAAGTCTGTAAGTGGGGCAATGGTATCCATTTTAATTTAACCGACACGCGCAAGAGCATGGAGCAGTGAACGGAGTAACTAATCAATAAGCAACCAATCAAGCGTGTGTTCTGATTGGGTTCGTTTCGTTGGACTTCTTTTATGAAAAAGAATGTATGTTTATTCCATTAAGAGCATCAAAAATAACTATTTTCCTGAATTATGTGTGCCATGGATGATTTATATAGCAGCTATCATCCTTAAGTAGCCCCTAGATCAATAATATTGTCAAAATTCACTTCAATATTGATGGAGGACCATATTGATGAAAATATTGATCGTCTAGGAGTGTATTGAAGCGTCCTATCAATATTGACGGATATTGATAGAAAATTATATTTTCTGTCAATATTGAAGAAAGCGTCCTATCAATATTGAACGTCTAGGAGGTTTATTGTCAATGTTTCCTTCAATATCGTGTCCTTTTTCTGGATATTGGGCCTAACTAGCTCTAAAAGAAGAAAATTTTTGAAAGCCTTCTTCGTCCATTCGAAGAAAATTTTTGTAGTCCTCCGGTTCTGTAATACGCAAAAAATTTAGCAAATGTTCGTATGTAAAGCGGCTTCTCAGCTTGTACTACTCTTTGGACCAGCGTCTATTTCTCTTTGATTTTTTTTTGTTCGCATAGTGCAAGAGTCAATGCTAGAAAACCCAAATCCGAATTGGAAAACATTTCGAAATTCACAACAACAACCACGACCAAGCAGCACAAATATTTTTCCCTGAATGAGTATTGGTGATGCGTTTTGGAAAATATGGTCCTCCATCAATATTGAAGCGAGTATTGATCAATATTATTGATCGTCTAGGGGCACCTCTACAGCAAATGATAGCAGTATTGGAACATCGATATTGTGCACTTATTTTCACCAATATTTTAAATAACAAGTCTAAAAGTAACAGAAAAAGTAAAAATTCAGTAATTCGAAGAGTATAGGCAGTAGCATGATATAGTTTCACAGAAATGCAGAGAAAGGCATGGGATTTTTTAATAACGAAAAATTTTATTGTCAAAATGGTTACATTTGTCACTGACAGGTGGCACTTCAGTTGTGTCAGAAGTTTCTATAGTGACTCAGCACAGTTTGTAATGCAACTAGGATTACAAATGTTCAACGTGATAGCTGTCATTCATTATGACCATCAGACATGGCATTACACTGCACAGCATCAAAGAGGGTTTCAGCATGATGGCTTCTTTCATCATGGACAATGACATTAGCTGACCTCTGTACAGTTATGACTTCAAGTAGCCCCATTACCAAAAGTCACAAGGTATAAGGTTTAGAGACTTTGTGGCCATTCAGTTCTATCATTGTTCGCAATTTTGCACCATTTGAGGAGCAAGCTCTCTTGCCTGGATTATGGTTCCATTTATATGGGATACACATTGTGATTTTTCTGCAAGCGTTTTTTGGGAACATAAAAGGTCGTGTGTCAACAGGGATGGCAAGTCCACCTTCTCTGGTCATCTAATAAAGAAGAAACACTAATGCTTAGAATAGATGATTGTATGGACCTATTATGGATTGGAAAAGACAAGGACAAAATGTTATTTCTCGAAGAAATGGAGATTAGAAAACACTACGAGGGGTAGTCATAAAGTTTTAATTATCATCTCAAAAAATAAAGTTACGTAATTAGTTTTTTGTTTGTATGTGAGTACATGTCTGCAGTCCTGGTA